>OMKP01087455.1:0-15706 GCA_900302375.1 Bathygadus melanobranchus | reverse complement strand
CCACCTTTCCTCCCCAACCCTCTCCCCCCTACCCGATCAACTTTAACCTCACCCCTCCTGGATCCTTAGCACTTCCATATTTGTATGTCTTGGCTCTTTGTAGGATCTTGTACGCTGGTATGTCCCGGCACTTGATATATAACTTAGGCACTTGAAATATAACTTAGCTTGTGGAAATATAACTTAGCTTGTGTAGCATCTTATCCTGGCTACCTGCTGTTGTACAGTAAGGAGTCAACCTAGCAACTGTAAGTTTGTAAACTTGCTCTATTGACCTGGCAACCAGGAATGCTTGTAACTTGTTCTTTTCTAATTGCAGTTGTCTCCCTCTTTCAACAAATGTGTTACTTTTTTCGAGTTTCGAGTCGCTTTGGATAAAAGCGTCTGCCAAATGCTCTAAATGTAAATGGAACAAAGGAAGTGAAGTGATGAGAAGCACAGCTGAGGGGAATGAAGTGATTACAGAGTTGATACAAAGTAGACTAGGGCATCTGGTGGACTGGACAACAAAAGACACAAGGCAGCAGGGCAGGAAATTACAAAGGCGTGTGGTTGCGACACACACACCCCGACCCCTCACACACACACCTGTTCTGTTCACACTAGGATGTAATCTGGATCACATGTAAAGTCACTCTATGCCTGTTCTGTTCACACACACCCCGACCCGTCACACACCACGTCGTCCTCGTGGAACTTGAGGCAGCTGCCCCAGTTGACTCCTCTGAAGTAGGCGGAAGCCATCCTGAGGATGTCCAGCTTGAAGGGCTGCTCTACGAACACCAGGTAGCGCTCGGTCATCCCGAAGCTGTGGAAGTAGCTTGGAGACAGACTGGAGCGGCATGGGATGGAGCAGATCTTCTCCAGCTGCTTCAGAGCTGGTTTCCTCTCTGAGGAGGAGGAGGATGCATAGGATATATTCATCATGTTCTAATATTAAATAGTATATATTATAATATAATATAATGACAATATAACGCATGGAAAGGACCATGCCTACTGTGCATGCATCGCAATAAACGATAAACTTTCATTCCAGATACTATTCAAGAGTTGTATTCAATGTGTTGCAGGGTTGTGTAGGTTGCCGGCCGTGCGGGTGTACCTGAGTTGTGTGCGGGGACCTTAAAGATGACGTATCGGGGTGTGGTCCAGCCCATGATGGCGGTGCCCATGTTGTACGTGTTCCCCTCCTCGTCGTAGTGGGGGTGAGCTGTCGCCAGGTTCAGAGCGATGTGGTTCCTGTAGTTAATCTGGACCACATGCAAACTCAGTCCACACCTGTTCACACTAGTATCTGGATCACATATAAACTCACTCTGTACCTGTTCTGTCCACACTAGAATCTATGTCAGAAGTAAACTCGCTCTATACCTGTTCTGCTCACACTAGAATTTGGATCAGGAGTAAACTGTTCTAGGTTATTACCCGGCCCACGGTTTCCAGGGTAACGGGGTCTATCTGGTTGATGTAGTTGATCTCCGAGGAGGCATAGTACTGGTCCCCATAACGGATCACGTTGATCAGGTTGTTGTCCGTGAAGTCAGGGATGGCGTTGCACAGGTGGGTGAAGGCCCTGGTCAAGGGTCAAGGGTCAAGATGAGCTCTGGTCTGGATACTGTGTGTGTGCGTGTGCACACAACACATCCTGATAACATGCTTATATTGGTCTGGTGTCTACCTAGAGAAGATGTTTTTGCAGGGGTCAGGGTAGACCATGGTTCCAAACTCTGACACTACGATCCGGTTGGCTGCCATGTTTCTCTTGTGAGTTTCACTTTTTAGAAACTTGCTCCTGTAGACAACCTCACCTGTGGTACCACAACCACAGAATACAAGTCAGACTTTAGATTAATGTTAGCAGACAAGCTCAATTCTGGGTGAATGGGGCGTTCCATTTTCTTTCGCTTGATTTGTTTCAACCAATCATGTTGCTGGAGGCGGTTATCTGTAAAAACATAGTTGTCTAACAACGGCGAACACAAACTTTACCAGCAGAAGTACACTTTTCCAGGTGGAAAGGCAAGCTAAAACATCCTGTCCGGGCACCAAGGTTCTTAGAAGTGGCTGTAAAGGTTTCAAATCAACACCATGTAGACTGGCCACTGTGGAAATACACTTAAAATCCTCTTCTGAATGCTTCATCGACTCACACCAATGGGTTTTTTTCGGTAGAATATCTACATAACTCCGCCCCTTTCAGTTGTTGGTTTCTGGACCAGACGCTGTGCCGTCTCCCCCCAGAAGTTCTATAGCATAGTAGGATTGCTGGATCCCAGATTACACAGTATAACAACAGCACCACAAGATAACAACATGTAGACCACCTCACCTGTAGTACCACAGCAACACAATACAACAGTAAAATGACATATTACAACATGTGTGTGTGTACCGTTGCTGAAGGTGAAACTGTGTATCAGAGACATCCCGTCAAACCAATGGTTGTAAGAAGAGTCTCCAACAGAGAACAGACCGGGACCATTTCTCAGCAGAGTGCCACTCAGCCACACAGGTAGTGCACCTGGAGAGAGAGAGAGACACCATTCTATACACTAAACTAAACCTGGAGAGAGAGAGACCTTGATATACACTACACCTGGAGAGAGAGAGAGACAGACCGTTCTATACACTACACCTGGAGAGAGAGAGACACCATTCTATACACTACACCATGACAGAGTGTGGAATATATTGTCCGGCATGCCATCTCTAGAATGCCATAGAGTCTAAGAACTCAGCTAGGCTATTACTTGATGCCTAGTTGCTACCATAACTGTGGTCATTGTGAACCTAGTGCTTGGTCAACAAGTGGACATAGAACAGACCCCATCTCATCCCCCATCAGGCTTACCCATGCTTGTTATGAGTAGGTAGTACTCATGGAAACCAGGTCAAACCCAGGCAGGAGTGTAATGGGGAAATCTTTTTTCAAGTTTCCTTTTACTTTGTTAATGGTATAGCGTTAGCTGAAACAAGGGAATCAGCATGTAGCTGTTGATCCTAAAGATAAGCAGGGACTGACCCCTCTGACCCCTGTAATCCATTTACTTGTGAGGTGTTTTCTTTCTACAACACTAATGGGACCCAATTAACGTTTCCTATAAGGGGGTGAAACTGTGTTAAAAGACCCTGTAACATGAGATATTCAGGGTTCCCCCACAAGCACCCATTAAACAAGTCAGAGAGCTTCAGCTCACAAGACCTAATCAAGCTTCCCCTTTAAAGAGGTCAAACTCTTACAATACTACATTACACCTGGCAAGAGAGAGAGAGAGAGACCTTGATATTCACTACATCTGGAGAGAGAGAGACCTTGATATACACTACACCTGGAGAGAGGGAGAGACCTTGATATACACTATACCGGGAGAGAGACAGAGACCTTGATATACACTACACCTGAACAGAGAGAAACCACGATATACACTACACCTGAACAGAGAGACCTTGATATACACTACACCTGGAGAGAGAGGGAGACCTTGATATACACCACAGCTGGTGAGAGAGAGACCTTGATATACACTACACCTGGAGAGAGAGAGAGAAATTGATATACACTACACCTGGACAAAGAGAGACCTTGATATACACTGCATCTGGAAAGGGAGAGACCATGATATACACTACACCTGGAGAGAGAGTCACTACACTTGGAGTGTAGTGACTCCAGGTATCATTCATTAACTGATACTCCAGGCATCAGTTAATCAATGCTGTATCCAGACTTTCTGTATGGAAAGGCTGGCTCTGTGAGACGATGTACCTAGTGACTGTAGTTCCTTCACTCTCTAGATCCTACTAATCCAAACACATTCCTTGTGACATTCTGAGTGCACTGCTGGCAGAACTGCTTGCTCAGACATTTCCTCATATCCCACCACTGTTGCAAGCTACTAACTTAATTTGTTGTATAAAATTTATATTTTCTCTTTATGAAAACATAAAAGCATCTCTACAATTACTATCTCAAAGCAGTGCTGTATTAAACGGAATGTTGTATTAAAGCAGAACCTAAAACAAGTGAATGCTTTATACAACAACCATCAAAAGTCCTAATTGGTGTTTATAACAATAGAAGTCTGGCTAAAGAAAGCATGTTATCTTCAGTATGTGTCTATGTAGCCCTAGTCTCCACACATTATCTTCAGTATGTGTCTATGTAGCCCTAGTCTCCACACATTATCTTCAGTATGTGTCTATGTAGCCCTAGTCTCCACACATTATCTTCAGTATGTGTCTATGTAGCCCTAGTCTCCACACATTATCTTCAGTATGTGTCTATGTAGCCCTAGTCTCCACATATGTTATCTACATTACTAATATTAATCTAATAGTACTAATAGTATGAATATTAAAGTACTTGTGCCTACCTGTAACTTGGGCCTTAATGGGTTCAGGGGTTTCTGAGCCGTTCTTTGCAATAATAGTCTGCATGTTGAGTCTGTACTCATCGGTTCGACGTCTACCTCAGACAACAAACTGAACATCTTTATATCTTCAGGTTAGGTGTGCTGCTATCAGCATAACTGATACATGCTGTAATGTTGCATCACAACACTACAGGAACACCTTTGGTCATGCAAGCCTTTACAAATGAAAGCCTTAACACAATAAAAGCCTGGACTCTTTAGACCTTCTAGACATGATGTCATAGCACCTGTATACACAGCCATTGGTTGTGATATTTTATTTTGAAGTGAAGCGTGTTGGATATGAACAGAGGTGAATACCACATCGGCTTCTAGTGTGATCTATGGAACCTTTCCAACCATAAACATGTCACTATCTGACCACAGGGCAAGTACACTTGATAGTCCTATCTTAGCTCTACCTATAGACTGCTTGCACTAACTATAAAGACTGTTTACGGTGTTTATATGCACACTTATAGGATTTGTCTTCGAATGTATTTATGATGACATGTAATTCATTTAGTAGCCTGCTGTAATACATTTGATAAATCATCACTTTTAGGCTTTCCAGCCATGGTGAAGACTACACTGTATAATATAGACTAGTCTTAATATAATTTATATGCATTATATGCAATGACTACTTCTATATTTAGGCATTTATACAACACACACACTTTTCTCCAAAGCTACTCTTACAACTCCACTGTCTAGGGGTAGTGGGGGAGGTAACAGATAGCCAGGTTATGGATAGTGGATGAGCAAGTGAGTAAGGGTTAGGTGAATAATAATGGGCAAGTGAATAATAATGGACTAGAACAGTGGTGTAAATCTCATTTGAGGTTGAGGGCCATAACAGACCAAATGCTACTTAACGGGGGCCGGACTAAGAAAACACTTCTGATATGATTGAACATGTAGTATCTGTGCGCTATACAGCTTGTAAAATGTCTCACTACCTTAATAAAACTAGTGAAATGAGGAATACACACAAGGCTAGAGTCTGAGATATTTACTTACATACAATATGCTATTGATGCATATTCAACACTAAGAAATAAGTAACACAACGATGTGATATTACACATTACGGCCAACCAAACAAAAAAGGGTTTTTACAAAATTGTAGCATTCAGGCACATGTGTATAAGATGTACCTAATTAATAAAAAACAGCCCAATTAAAACGTGCCCATTGGAAGCGTGCCCCTGCCTGTTTGAAACGTGCCCATTCCAAATGGACCGACTGTGTGGCCTCTGTTATTGCTGCTTGCAGGTTTTTTGAGAACTGCTCAAACAAACAACTTTGCAGTCGACACTACACTACTTAAAAACACAATCACAAACAGCAGTGTTATCATATTGGCTGCTGGCTGAGGTACAGAGGCCGCCATATTGTGACTGTCAGCCTTTTTGGTCGCTCCAAGCACCGGTACCGTAACAGCACGGATAGACGAGCACCAAAGAACGGCTTGTTTTACCAGATTTTTGGGGTTTGGGACAGAACCGCTGATCCAAACAACTTCACACTCGGCACTGCACTTACTTGGGTCCTCAGAAATACACCCACAGAGTTTGAAGTGGATGTCTTGCTAGGCGAAGAACACACACACACACACACAGACAGAGATTTCTGTAATTATAGTTAGATAAGAAAAAATGAATTATCCACATTTACAAGGGCAAGCTATCAGTAGGCTACTCTATTTTCTATGTACACTGCTGCTGGCCGGCATCTCTTTTTAGTAACCAGTGAGTCAATATCAGGAGTGAGGAGTGAATGATACTTTCATTACCTGAAAATTCTTGCAACTCGTGCAGCTTAGTGGTTATTTGTAGGAACTATTTTGTAACTTTATTTATTGTGGATAAATAAATAAATAATAAATTAATAAATAAAGGACGATTGTCCTCTGATTACATTGTCCTCTGATTACTTTAAAGTGAAGAAATCAATAAGAACGAAGAAATCAATCAATTCTTATCGATTTTTATCAACTCCCAGGCCGGATTGTATGTATAAATATATATATAGGGCATTTAGCAGAGAGTGAAACAACAATACATCACTGACAGTACAGTAAGACTTGAATAGAACAAGTTTCAAGCAGTCATAATTGCTAGGCTAAGCCCATGCTGGTAAAGATAGATAGGATGATACACAATACAAAAGTACTATTTTTAAGTGCCAGGATGTACAAGTAATATACAAGTAAGTGCTGAGGATCCAAGAGGGGATGAGATTCAAACCCTGGTTGGGTAAGTGGGAGTGGGTTAGGGAGGAGAGGTGGTGACAGGTAAACGAGAGAAGCTATGCAGAGTTCAGGTGCACTCTGAACAGTTGAGTCTTGAGTCTCTTGTGGAAGCTGTTGAACGACTCTGCTGTCCTGACATCGTCCGGGAGCTCGTTCCACCACTGTGTCGCCAAAACAGAGAAGAGTGGTGACTTAGCGGAGTGACGTTTGCTTGCTCTTAGCAATGGTGGTACTAGCCATCCAGCTGAAGTAGTTGCGCAGAGCACACGAGCTGGGGCATGTGGTCTGACTAATGTTTGAAGGTAGGTGGGGGCAGTTGCACTGGCAGCCTTGTAGATGTCTTCTGATCCAAGCAATTACAAGGAGCCAGTGGAGGTCACGGAAGAGGTGGGTCACATGGGAGGTTGAACATGAGGTGTGCTGCGGCGTTCTGGAGCTCTGCAAAACTTTCAGAGTAACAGTGATAGGAGAAGGCCTGTGATTGCAGAGCCTAGAGATCTAGTATATTGGCAGAACAGAAGTAATCCTAGGACTGAGCCATGGGGGACTCCGGTGTCAAGAGAGCAGGGTTAGGATAAGGAGCCTGTAGCAGTGCTCCTGCCACACACCACCTAAAGTGGCTTTCCAGGGGTTCCTTCAATACCAGGACATAGTCAGTGTTGAATAAACCGGTTTATTGCAGAGTTTGAATGATAACAGAGCAGGTGGTAACTAGCTAGCATGCTAGCGCTCTCTTTGAGTGTGTGTGGTGATGGCTGGTTTAACCTGTGGACCTTGATTAGTCAATGCACCACAGGTGTGTAGCCTCAACCAACCCCAGACAAATCAGCCTGACTTGGGCCAGGTGAGGCTGCTTAAACCAGCCACCAACCACACACACTCCACAGAGCCATTCCATGTAACCTGATAAGTGTGGTTTGTCAGGTAGGATGTGAACCAGCATAGCGCAGAGCCAGCGATGCTGAGTTCAGGATCTGGTGGTTCACAGTGTCGAGTGCAGCAGACAGGTCGAGGTGAATGAGAACTGATGAGAGGGATGAGGCTCTGGCGGCACAGAGGGACTCCACGAGAAGGGCCATCTCAGTGGAGTGTGCTGTCTGGAAGCCTGACTGATGAGGGCTATTGATTTGTGAGCGATAGGATGGTTGGTTAGAGATGGCACGTTCCAGGGTTTTTAAAAAGAATGAAAGAAGAGATACCAAGGAGCGGCTTGCCACAATGTCACCTTTCCCATATATATATATATACTATATTTACATTTAGATTTAGAGCATTTGGCAGATGCTTTTATACAAAGCGACTTGGATAACAATATATCGCTATATATACTATATGTATATATACAAGACACTATCAGAGTGCTATTAAAGCTTTCTGTACATTCACTAGCAGTGGAAACGTCAGCAGACTAAAGAGACCAGACCAGGGTTGCAGTCGAACGTTTTTGCTTAGAAAGGTTCCTAACTGCTTCCTTTCTTATTTCCTTTAGCATAGGGTACACTGGACTGCTGCAGCAACATTTAAAGCAACGCACCATTCGGCTGTTCACGAAAATAACCGATCATCATGCAAACAATAATACTAATTGGGATTCATGTCGATAATGTGAGTGGACAGGAGGATAAGATGCTTGTCACATTCTCAATTCACAATGCGACGTCCATAACATCCGCCGTCACATGATTACATAGCCTAGTGCAGTGGGATTCTCTTAGCACCGCGGTTGTCTCATGAATTCTCCATCACATCTTTCCTTGACCTCATGACGCTTTGCATCGAGGTTAAGGAAAAGTGGTTAGGAAAGGACATATTTTTGGACTTGCAACCCAGTTTTTAAAGGTTGTGGCAGGCCTCCCATTGCTGGAAGCTGATGAGATGGAATCGGATGAGCTGATTGGTGGATGCGGATAGCGATGAAAATGGATAATGGATTGGCACCTGCACAGGATGACAGAGACGAGACTACACACACAGTGGAGTAACATTCCCACCCATACCAACAAATGTATCAAGTTTGTGGGTTACTGTTACTGGTCTGTGTAACCAGTGACAGGAACACTAGTTGGTTATGGTCTGTGTAACCAGTGACAGGAACACTAGTTGGTTATGGTCTGTGTAACCAGTGACAGGAACACTAGTTGGTTATGGTCTGTGTAACCAGTGACAGGAACACTAGTTGGTTATGGTCTGTGTAACCAGTGACAGGGACACTAGGCAAGGCATGCTGGAAGTCTGCAGACCAAACAAGCTCTCTAGTAGCATTGAGCAGACTAGTCAGTGGGGCAACCATTCCAAGAAACTGGCACAACTCACATTTGGTGGTGGGTGCAGGGAAACCTTCACATTGCGAGGCAGCTGGATTTGCGAGATCACATTCATACACTACCAAACCATCCTGATAAGCATTGCAATTTGGCACGCCAGATAACACAACATTAACTAACCTTTGAAACGTTGCTGGGGCATTACACAATCCAAAGCCTAGGACATTATGTTGCAAAAATGTATCTGGCGTCACAAAGGCTGACATTTCTGATGCATCTGATGCATAGGTTAGCGTAAACTTGTCCACAAACACAGAAGCCTCACTGAACAGCCACCCTGAACTTTTAGTCCCAGGAACTACTTTTCAGGAACTAAAAACTTCCTTTAGCCCATTGCTGTCTTTACCAGTAAATTCACATTGCATCAATGTCGTCCACATGTCTAATGGAAAGGACGTAACGCTTCACGTCTCTTTACATCATATATACTAGGGAGCGGGTGTGTGGGCGTACCTGGTGCACCATGAATATACTTTATACATATAGATACAGTATATTCAACAACAATACATGGGAAGCAGCTCTCTCTCCTTATCTCTATATACTAATTGATTTATGATATTGATTAGGATGTGATGGGTCAGCAGTCACTGTGTCATCATGACATATTATGGTTTACGCATCCATGCTCTCTCTCTCTTTACTTAACTATCTCCCCACCCTCTCTCGCTCTTTACTTATATATCCCCCTCTCACTCTCTCCCCCTTGCTCTCTCTTCATCCCCTCTCTCCCCCTCTCTGTTTCATATGTGTAAGTACAGATACTGCCTGCAGGTAGCATCTTATCCTGTCTTAGTTTACCAGCAAGGGGTCAACCTAGCAATCATGAGCAACTTGTTCTATTAAGATCTTACTGTACCGTCAGCGATATATTGTTGTTTCACGCTTTCGACAAATGTACTTATTGTAAGTCGCTTTGGACAAAAGTGTCTGCCAAATTGCCTAAATGTAAATGTAATACAGGTGCTGTTGTTTAGCATGTATATGTGTATATGTCTGTATAACCTGATTGAGCAAACTGGAACTGGAACTGGAAACAAATATCAATGAGCCACAAAATCCCAGAGAAGTCAGTCAATCCAACAACAAATCATGAATATTTTTGTATAATGTCTTACCTGTGGTTTTACCTTGTGACTGCGAGGCGTTTATACACACACACACACACACACACACACACACAGTGGACGTAACGGCTACTTACAAGTGAGACTGTGAACAATTAAGCTTGCGATCAAAACTGGTGTTAGTTTAAAATCTGTTTTGGTGCTGCACGTCTTGACATCTCTCTCCCTATCTCTATAACTGATTTATGATATTGATTACGTTGCGACGGTTCAGCAGTCACTGCGTCATCATGTGTTATATCACACTTTACTTATCTATCCTCTCTCTCTTTCTCTTTTATGTATCTATCCTCTCTCTCTCGCACACACGCGTTTTACTTATCTATCTCTCATCTCTCCCCCTCTGTGCCATGTGTGTAGGTACATTCAAGCTGCCAGTAGGTGGCGTTGTTTACCATGTATAAGTGTACGTATGTGTGTGTGCGTGCGTGCGTGCTACTATAACTACTATTTTATCAGCTGGCTTTAGCCTGATACAGCAAACTGATGTTAACAAATATCAAGGAGCCACGTGCAACGACAAATCATGAATATTTTTCGATAATGTCTTCCCTGTGCTTTTACCTCGTGTCTTACCTGTGGTTAAATGAGCTACCTACCAATAAATATTTGCTACATGCGTATCTTCCTCTCACCTGATGGTGGCAACGTTGAGCTGAAGACCTGCGAGGCGTCCTAACCCCTTCAACCGTGGAAATAAACACTTTATAAACGACTAAGATATTTTATTATAGACTGGCAGGCCTATAGAGATATATAGGTATAGAAATACAGACAGTTCTATATAGAGCTGTAAGTATAGACATACAGACAGTTCTAGAGCAATAGGTATAGAAATACCGACAGTCCTATATAGAGCTATAGGTAGCCTATAGACATAGGCTACTGTCCGTTCGATATAGATATATACATAGGCATATGTATAGAAATACTGAGATCTGGTTTAGAGCATAGCTTGTCTTGGAAACTTAGTGAGGCCTTCAACTTAAAAAAAATCCAATTAGAAAAAGCCATGTTTCTGGTTGTAACTTTGAATAAGGAACCGGAGATTCTGGTTTGTAATTTATTATTAATTAGTTAACATAATATCCCGAGGCACACCCAGCTTTTTGTAACAGAAGCGTGACTATATCCGTGCTGTTGGAGTAAAATTCACACACTTTAAAATGTTAAAACCAACAGTTTTCAAAATGTTGAATGTTCTGCGCTTCTGTGCTGCTCTACAGAAACCGACGGTGAGAGATACAAGTGCACCGTATACGCAAACAGAGAGAGGCTTGTGGGAGAGAAGCAACCAAACACCGCCTGTTATATCCACCCCACCTCCTCCTCTCCTCGTCTCCTCCCTCCGCTTCCGTGTTGTGCTCCTCCTCCTCTCCCAGCGCAGTACAACTCTGGGAAGTAAAGTACTGAAGTACTGCAGTAAAGTACAACAATAATCGTACGGCAAAGTAGAGTAAAGTACGCAGTAGAGACGGCATTTTAAATCCTATAAGTTCAGAGAGTCACTAAATGTTCTGCTGGCGCTGATGATCCCATTGGTTTTACTGGTCGTGTAAAGGTTTTCTGGTGGTCTTGTACTGGTCGTGTAACCTACTGGTCTTGTACTGGTCTGCTAGTGGTCTGCATGGTGTGGTGTGGATGTGTGCGGGGCTGACGTAGTGCGTACCTGTGCAGGTGTCTGTAGAGGACCACCATGGCAGCCAAGGTAAGACTCCGCCTGTCTTGTTTACAACCAGTCTCACGAGTTAATAATACACTAGTACTAGTTAAGTGTTTACAACCAGACTGACTAGTTACTAATACACTATAGTACTAGTTGGTAAGTGTTTACGTATATGCAAATTGGTCCATTAACGAGATAACACATCATATGCATAAATCAATGGTTTATGCATATGGTTTGTAATGGAACTAAAAGTCACATTACAAACAAATCTTTTATTTTTGTGTATATTCATCTGGTAATTGTTTATTCTGATAGGCTACTTTAACAGTTGGCCTGCTCTTGTATATTACATAAAGTATAGTACTATAATGTGTGTAACTAATGCCATATTATAGTTTAGAAAGTCTATTATGAAGTATACTATTGATGTAATTATATTATACTATGTACTGTAATGAAGTATATTAGTGTATAGAAAGTCATCTGACAGGATGTGTGTGTGTGTGTGTGTGTGTGTGTGTGTGTGTGTGTGTGTGTGTGTGTGACCTCAGGATGTGCAGACTTTTCCTCTTGAACTCTTTTTGCCATCGGGAGAGAGGGAGAGAGAGAGAGGGAGGGGGAGAGAGAGAAAGAGAGAGAGGGAGAGAGAGAGACTAATATTTTGCTTTAGTTCATATTTTGAGGCCTTGAGCAGATTCTTTCTGTCTATCTGTCTGACTACCTGTTTGTCTGTCTGACTGTCTGTCTGACTGTCTGTCTGAACCCATCTGTAAACCGTTACCTATAGCTATACGATGGCCAGCAGTAGCCATGAACATATACACTATATAAACTAGTTTAAACTAACTAAACTAGCTAAATAAACATTTACATAGCTATAAATGAGTCAGCTATGTGTGTGTGCGTATGACTATAGTCTATATACAATGTTGAATTTCTGCAGGCTCAGGTTTTGTACGACTTCACAGCAGAACCAGGAAACAATGAACTGACAGTTAGAGAAGGGGAGATGCTGTCTGTTATCAACCAGGTAAATATACATCATAATGTATATATACATTAAATATACATTAAATGTACATGATATATTTGTATATATATATATATATATACTATATACATAGTAGTATATAGTATACTATAGTATATATATAGTATTAAACTTAGTAAAAGTAGTATATAGTATATCTAGTATTAAACCTGTAGTAGTATAATGTAAACATAATAATTTATTTTCTGTGTGTTTTTGTGACAGGATGTGGGAGGAGGATGGATTGAAGCTCAGAACTGCAGAGGACAGTCTGGTCTGGTCCCAGAAAACTACCTAGAGGTCTGTCTATCTGTCTGTCTTTCTATCTGTCTACCTGTTTGTCTGTGTCATTTTCGTCAATTGTATATTTGTAAGACAATTCATTTGTGTGTGTGTGTGTGTGTGTCTGTGTATGTAGATTAAAGGTGTGGGACAAACGGCCTCTTCCTATTCTGATGCCAGCAACACACACTTTCAGGTAACACACACACACACACACACACACACTCTCAGGTAAAGACTCTGACATACTTCCAGCGGGCCTTGTCCGTAGGCAGCTACAGTTGCTCAGACACACACACACGCTGTTCCATTCGTACTACAGTTGAGGGTCTGTGTTGGTCTGGCGTTCCACGCATGCGCATTTCCCGATTCACACTCCATTCCAGCACCATAATGTTGTTGCCAGCCGCCATAAAAATCAAGTAGAAGAAGAAGACGAAGCATGCATATTCAGAAGGAAAATGGCAACCTTTAGTCAACAGAAAAAAAGTCCTGTGTTTCTGTGTAGTCTCACAAATCTGACACACATGGCTGACAAGCTTAAATCTGTGTGAATAGGGTGTTTTCTTTCGCTTCAATTTTTTTTTCGACCAATCATGTTCCTGGGGACGGAACCACAACCAACATGATATGGCTGACCATCGATTGAAAAAAAACTAAAAATGTTATATGTCTGTCAATTATGCTGTCATGGCTTCGGGTTTTTAATAAAGGAAATAAACAAATTACTACTAGGCAAAAACTCACGTGAAACCAGACTACACTCTCGCTTTAGAAGATTTAACAGAACCTGTTGTCATAAGTGACAATGCCTTCTACAGCACTATCACTGTAGAGGTGCCGCAGCTCTTTGTATTGGAGGTCTAACTCATACATTTGTTAAAATCGTCTTCTGAAACCTCCATCTTGCCATTCTCAAATATCTCAATATCCCAAACATCCCAAAACAGGAAACCCTGCGTAACTCTACCCCTTGCACTTAGTGGTTTCTGACGCAGGATCTGTGTAGTCTCCCCCCAGAAGTTCGGATATAGCATTGTCGAACTTCTGGACCTGAGTTAGTTAATTCGTTTCTGCGTAGTTTTAACCTGCAACTCATAGCTGCTTACTTTGACCAAGATTTTAGTAGTTGGTTCACAAAATGCTTGCAGGTTGGAAGGTATAGTCCATTTTATTATCTGGAGCATGCGCATGAGCATGAATGGGTGAATGTGAGGCAAATGTAAAGCGCTTTGGATAAAAGCGCTATATAAATGCAGTCCATTTACCATTTACCATTTACCATGCGCTGTCGCCATGCTTGCTATGTGCGAGGTCACAAATTTTCACATTGACCCTCGTAAAGTTTCTCGGTACTTTCAGGTAGAACCCAAAAGCATGACGATGAGACGAAAGTGGCGAGGTACGTCCAGTTTACTTAGATCAACAGGCAGGGTCAAAACCAGGAGATCAGTCATACAGGCAAACAAATCCGACAAGGTGCAGGCAGGGAATCCAAGGCCCGGTAAACAGGTACACAGGGTCAAGACAGGTAATCAGACAGAACAGGAACTATATACAATATATCAGCGATATATTCTTCTCTCCCTCTTTTGACAAATGTGTTACTTTTTGTAAGTCGCTTTGGATAAAAGCGTTTGCCAAATGCCCTAAATGTAAATGTAAATGTAAAAGTGAACTATGAACACGGGGAGCTTGGCAAACACACAAGACAATCTGGTAGAGAACAAAGGGAAGTGGGCCGGTATATATGCACAGAGGGACTGATTAGGGAATGAGCTTCATGTGAGGAAATGGGCGGGGAAAACCAGGTGAGGGGAATGACGTTATTACAATGCAGGAGGGAGTGGCTGGATCTGAAATAACACGAGAGAGACAAGAACAGAGAACGTACTGATACATACTCCGCAAGAACAGAGAAATTTGTTTTCTCTCCCAGGGCTGCGAGAAAAGAGTGACGTCATTTTTTTCTCGCAGCCCTGGTTCGGGAGTTCTCGCAGCTTGTTCTCGACACATCATCCGGGCAGAACATTTTTCTCGCGTCGTGTCCGAGAACTGTTGTGTGATTGGTCAATTTGAAGTGGGCGTGGTTAATGCGCATCCGCCGGCGCGGACGTGTGCTGCTGTGGGCGGGGCCTTTGAGGACTTCCCAGGAGTTCTGCACTTGAGTTTCTCGTGAAGTATGAAATGTCCTGTCCAGAACGAACTTTGTTTTGTGACACTCGTGGACATACAGACACGGAAATTATGAATTGGTTTTAACACACACACACAAGGTTTAAGTTACTTCAACTAAACTTGTGTGTTATGTGTATAGACAGACAGACATGCAGACAGACAGGAGGACAGGACAGACAGGAAGACAGATAGACAGACAGACAGACAAATAAATAGACAGACTAACAGTCAGACAGAGACAGATAGACAGACAGACAGACAGACAGACAGGCAGACAGACAGACAGATTGAGAAAATGAAACAAACATCTCAAGGTCAACTGATCAAGCATAAGCAATTAAGACATGCACGCGCACACACACACACAGAATGTTCTGACCATTAAGACCACTTAAAGTACTTCAAACCACATTATTTAGATCAA
>OMKP01087450.1:0-14920 GCA_900302375.1 Bathygadus melanobranchus | reverse complement strand
ATGTTACAGTGGGAATTAACTCTCCAACTGGTGCAGGCAGTTGTTCTATCAAAGCAAACCGCATCGGAATCATTGATGCACTGCAGTTTTGATTTGAGTCCCCCTTTACATGTATGTGACAGATTCATGTTACAGGTAGAGGATCTTCACAATAAAGACCTGCTCCAATTACTTTGCATCAAGCACGGCCGATGTTAAAGCAAGCGTTAAATAAAAGATAACCAGTGCATTTAGAATTCCTTCACATTCACAGGAAATCATGCCACAATATATCAAAAGACAAGCGGCAGCAAGCAGAATTCACCATAACATGTTGATGTCTCCGCCTGTGTTAAAGCGCTGTAATATCTCGAATTACAATTAACATAAATTATAATCTCCTTTGAAGGAATAAGTAAATCAATACGATGGTACCAATCTATATATAATACTTCAAAAGGAAAATATACAAATATATATGTTCTAATACTGTGCTGCTACTGCTGATGTGCTCTTACAGTGTCCTCTTTCAAGGCCCTGTTCTACTATTTGCTGTTTAGACACATTATTAACTGTTTATAATCAGTGTAACGCTCATATCCACAGTGTATGTCCTCGCTGACCCTGGCCAAGGCTACCTCATTAAACCTGCATGAAGATGACCTCAGGCATGCTTCCAGACAAGCTAAACATGTCTCCTGAGAGATAATGACCATCAAAGAACCGCACAGCTATCCTTACCAGGATAGACAGAGAGTAATCATTGTTTTACTTTAGCTTCACTTTCACTTTAGGCTACAACACTATAATGTATCATTATTGTGGTGTATAGTAAATGCTCATTCACTGCAGTGCAATGATGGTCACTTGTTCCGCAGAGCCATATCCACCCATGTGCGTTTGACAAGTTCAGTAGCAGACATATCCTACCACTGCCACATAGCCTACCATGTCACACAATGGCTAGTGTCACATATCAGTCTTTAGATTATTAATCTAATTCTGATAGCAGACGACCTCAAATCTGGGTGAACGAGGCATTTCATGCTGGAGGCGGGGATCTGAAAGTGCTTAATTGGCTGACAGCAAACACAAACTCGGCCAGCACTAAGGAAGCTTGTCCGGTGGGGAAAAAACGTTTCCCACTGGGAAAAGCCTTTGGTTTCCGGGCCCAGGCTCTACACCGTCTCCCCACCAGAATTTCTGCTGTAACAAGGTAGGACTGCTGGATCCGAGATTGCACAATGGCAAACACTTTGGCAGTGGCCCATTTGAGGAAAATTGGCATGGAGTGCTCTGATCATCTCGCCACACTGCAAAATAAGGAGACTTTAATAGGGTCATTCAACAATTTTTGCCCACCTCTGGTCTATAAGTGCCTGTTCCCTAAACCCAACTCCACCCGTATCGATCTACTAGTATTATCAGACCTTCTGGAGTACATAAAAGCAGAGCTCCTAAAATCATTGTAAATACAAAAAAACATGATGGAGCATAATAGTTATTATTAAAGTGTGAACAGTTTCAGCCATTTAATCAAAGTGCGCTATTCAACTCTATTATTTACTTTAGAGCAAATCACAAAGAACCTTCATGATTTTATTCTGTTCATTTCTAAAAAAAAAAAAAAAAAGGTACAACATTTAAAATAATGTTGTGTTGTGCAATGTGAAGCAAAAAATGCATATACATGTACATACATGCAAGGAAACATAAAAATATAAATACTGGTAAAAGAAAAATAATCTGAAAAACAATAACAGGTGGGAAAATGTTTGCTGTATGGTGTCTGTATACTTAATCATTTGGATTAACACGCCACATGTCTCCAAAGCCAAGTGTCTACCAAGCTGTCTGTCTGTCTTCTATCATACTTCGGTTGGAGAGATGAGGGTGAAAATCGTGCGAAAGAAACACACAAACGCATACACAAACAAACAAAACACACATATATGAGGAGGCATCTACATTTAAATACTAAGAGAGACCTGTATATGAGCTATAATGGTACACGTGATCGTCAATCATTAGTGTAACACCCCAACTGTATTTTTAATGATGGGATGGCAGAAATGGGACATGAAAGTAAATGCTTGCAAATATTTACTTTCATAGTATTTTTCTTCTGTAAACTACATTTCAACGGAACAGATTGTGCTTTGTTTGTGACTCACTGATTGCGTATTTCTATAGTTTAAAGCAACTTAGTGTTGGTTGTATTCTCCACTGTGGGACCCGGACCCTGGCTGGGACATGACAGGGAGCCCAACAGGAGACAAACAGTGCATGATTGAATGCAGGTTGGCGCGAGAAGCAATCGGGGAAAAAAAAAACAACCTCTTATCATGTCCAAACACGTTTTCAATAGCTCACCCCCAAATACAGCATTAGCACGGCAGGTCAACATTTCATTGTTTTTGATTGTGACTCACATTCTATTTGGGGAAATGACAATTGGCTGAAGTGTTTCGCTCAGCCAAACACAATAACTCAATGAGTGATTGGATGACATTGCTGTGCAAACACTGATTGTCCTGTTGAAAATGAGGAACCTGCTTCTCAATTTGAATTGCAGGCCAGCAACATTAATAACAGTATATAACATGCAACAGATTTGTCGGTGAATGGCTGTTATGGTAATTACGTGAGACGCTAGGTTTCTCATGGTGTCTCATATGTGGTTAGAAATGTCAACATGGCCGGCAGATACTAAGCAACTTTAGTTTGAAGAGACTCCACAAGGCTTGAAATGAGAAAAAGATGATGGATGGGCAGCTGGGGAAACCGAGGTAATCAAAATTTTAAAAAAAGAAGAGTCAATGAAACAAGCAGAAGAAAGAGTGAGAGAAGGCCAACATTGCTAGTTCACTTCATTTAGCGTCACCATATACTGTATATATATACCTTTAGACTTCACATCCCGTAGTCACCTGTATTTGCCCGGACATTCTCTTAGACTTAAAGCTCCACAATTCCGCAAAAGTTTTTTGCTTTTATATGGAAATGTATGTAAGTTACTAAATGTCTGCGGAATAAAATCAATCCGTCCATGACTCAATCGACCCAGGGAATCATGCTGTCTAATTCAATCTGGTCTGCGCCGACCAATGGCGGAAACTACAATAAGAGCGTCTGCCAAATGCTCTAAATGTAAATGTAAATGTAAGAGGATGTGAAGATAAAATGCATATGGAAAACCAATGTCATTTTTTTGTTACATTTACATTACATTTAGAGCATTTGGCAGACGCTTTTATCCAAAGCGACTTACAAAAAAGTAACATTAGCATTGTTTGATTAGCAACATAACAGATCTAAAAGTTACCTCTATTACCTGGCCTGAAGAGTTTCCACTTGCTGATGAATGTCTTTGTCTTTTGTCGCTCTTGCAATTGCAATGTCACTGTTGTGCCAAAGAGCCAATGCTCTGTGGTGCTTCCTCTGGCCAGAGAGGCCGCCAGTGTGCAAAGTTACATAGTATCTCTTGTGGCTGTAGTCAACTTTTTTTGCTTTAACTTATCATTATGAAGTAAATGCTGATTGCACAGTGTAATGGATATAACATAGTGACACCATCAGACTTTAGTTGGGTTGTCTATAAGCCTCTATTTCACTATGCTGCCATTGGGCATGATGTTTCCCAACAAATCCTTGCACCGCAGTGCTGGAATGAGCTCCTGACTGATGTCAGGACAGCAGAGCTCATCAGCTGCCGCAAGAGACTCAAGACTCACCTATTCAGAGTTCACCTAGTTTCCCTCCTTACCCCCCACCTCTCCTCCCTAACCCTCTCCCACTTACTCGAACAGGCCGTGAATCACATCCCCTCTTGGATCCCTAGCACTTATATGTTTGTACATCTTGGCGCCTAAAAATAGCACTTGCATTATGTAGCATACTGTATGTTTGCATGTACCGGCACTTAAAATGGCTACCTTGCTGTTTTACCAGCAAGGGGTCAACCTAGCAATTATGAGCTTCAAATCTTACTGTACTGTCAGCGATATACACTCTTTCGGCAAATGTACGTATTGTAAGTCGCTTTGGATAAAAGCATCTGCCCTAAATGTAAATGTAAGGAGAGTGATAGAAGATGTGACAAAACGAGTGAACCTCGCCGGACACTCGATGGAGAGAGCTCCGGGGCTTGAAGAGATTACAAACAGACTTTCAGTTGGCATTATTTCTTCTTGATCAGTAAGAAACGCAACCTGCCTACTTATTAATACTATTGGATGTTTTATTCTGCCTTTATCATAGCACTGAGATCTGGGTTTCTAGTTCAAATTGGGATTCTTACATTTGTTTCTTGCTTTGAAAAGTAGCCTGGCTGCTATTTGTGCCATGTTGCTAGCAACCAGAAATGAACATCTATGATTCATTGTCTGTTTGATAATCTAAACAAAGAACACGTTTTCTTGGCGGTGGCCTTTCTAAAATGAGCAGTGGTGTGAGTGACTATATTCTGTTGTGATCAGGGAGTTGACAAGCAGACAGATGGTTGAATATTTCAAGATGCCTCCAGGTAAAGTTAGGTAAAGTACTATGCAATGCACATCGTTATAATTGCCAATAGTTCCCAAATCCAATACTGTGTTGTTGGCAGTTGCTAAGGACTGAGGAACACCGAACTCGATTGTCTTTGTGACAGTGGGCGCAAATGGAAAAGTTGACAATTTCCATTTTAAGGAGAAAAGTGAAGTAGGAAATTAGAAGCAGGATGTTTGTTTTTTTTTTACACCCAACATTAGACCACACACACACATATTCTGCAGTGATAATTGCTTTTGTTGATCAAATTAGATTTAGCCTTTGCTCAATCATTGTGCCAGTAATGAAGTAGTCCTCTTGTGAACCGTTAGTTACTCTATCTAAGGAAACAAAGTTTTAAATGCTGTGCGCCGTTGATTTGGAGAGCGCCATGGAGGCTAAATCCTCGTTAGGATTTAATTCTTACATAATACACCTATCTATCTTATCTACCTTTCATACACAGTACACTATTGAGAGTATGCCCATTTAGCTAATAATCTTATGTAACACAGGGATCCTGCGGATTTGCAGCCCTGGAATCAATCACATATTCAGGTTATATTTACATATTATATTTAAAGCGCACACACGCACACACACACTCTCTGCCGAATTTTAATTGTACACACACTAGAAACTAATTTGTCAGTTGATGGAAACCTTTTTTTGATTGTATTGGAGAGTCAAGTTTGTCCAACGTTAACGTAATGTAATTGTGTTCTAGCAAAACCGATGTGTTAAATGAAATGTTAATCATGGCGTTAAGCAAATGATCACTCATACCTGGTAAGCCATCGTTTTCCATTTGACTAAATATAAAAATATCCCTTACAGAACAACACATAATTGCATGTTGTCACATTACTGTGTAACCACCCCGACACGCACACGCACACGCACGCACGCGCACACACACGCAATACATTTACGTTTACATTTAGAGCATTTGGCAGACGTTACGCAATACATAATGGTAGACAAAGAGAATATTTGAAGACCTATACAACGTAAGCAGGAGGCCTACATAAACATTATCATCCTGTCCTTGAGGGTAGCCGCTATTCCATTGAAAGCATACACTTCATATGTAAATGCTAGAAGTGCTGATTATGTTATTTTAATTGAAATAGTCCTTTAATATTTCACGAGCTTGGAAGCTACAGCGCTCCACCTCGCCCCTTCCCTGCCGCGACGCCATAACTTCCGCTCTTTTATTTCTATTTACGTCCTTGTTTGCTTCCTTATTTATTTCTCTGCTCGCCTCAAGGTACGTGTCTGTTACACTCTTAAATTAGCGTGTATGCGACTCGCTGTTGCCCTGCCGTGGCTGTTTGCATATCAAACCGCTCTCTGGTTCCTACATTCTCTGCTTGGGTTTGAAGTTTGGGAGTCGTCATGCACACATTAAGAGGAACTGGGCCCTGTCCTAGAGCAACATCTTTTCTCTCTCTCTCTCCCTCTCTCGCTCTCTCTCTCTCTCTCTGTTGACATAGTGTGCCTTGCATTAGGCTCCATTGACTCTTGCACAAAGTAAGTGTGTTGGATTCATTGTAACACTTCCAGGACCCTGAGTTTGAAACCATACCATGACTCACTCTCTCTCTATTTCATATTCATGAAACATTTAAATCAAACGCTATTACAGCTTGTAATCACTGGGTTTTATACTGACATTTCTTGGAGAGATTTGCATATCATCACATTATAACCCAGAAAGGAGCACAAGGTTACATTAATACACAAACACATTTAACGGTGTAAATAATATTATTTTACAATAACACATGAGGTGTTGTGTGACTCTTAACAAGAGTGCAAGAACATGTTCATCTTCCCATAAGTGTATAATTGACTGTTAAAGAAACAAACCATTCATCTTCATAAGGCCATGAATGACATGAATTGTTGACGCTACCATCAAACCCAAATGAACTTTTGCTCCACATTAATGCAGACCCAGAGCATTCTCTTAAAAAAAACGAGAGCAAAACAATTCCAATAGCGAATGCTTCATTCAGATTTGTATTAATACACCAATAAATATGCAAGGCAGTGCTGGTAACACTTCACCTATGAACAGCAGCACCTTCAATCTTTGGCAAAATGCAAGACATCCTACTCTGACCTGCGTATTACCTCAGGCCACTCAAAGCCCAGATTATCTGTGCACTTTTCCAGTTTGCCATTTCTTTTCCTCCAGGAGAGAAGAATGGAGAGATGCTCCTGAGTCCCCCAGGTATAAGGAATTAGGTCATGCTATAGAGGGAAATGAAAGGATTCTGGGTTTTTTTTGTACAATGCGGTAATATATGCAGGTTTTCAGCATCCCCCCCCCCTCTCTCTCTCTGTGTTTCTCTGCGCTCACTTGGGTGTTCTATTGGGTGATTGTGTGTGTGTCCCCTACCCCTCCTCTCTCCATTTGCTTGAAACAAATCAGGCCTGGGGAGTGTATTTTTGGCAATGGCTGTGATATGGTTAATTAGTCTGGAGGAACAATGCTCTGCCACATTGTGCGTCATATTCTTGAAAATGAATAAGAAAAGTACAAATGTTGTACAAATGTTGTACAAATGTAGTACAAACGTCATTACACGGCAAATCACAACATTGTTAAGGTTTAAAGTAAAAAAATGTCTTAATCAAATGCAATATCAGAAAGAAAAGTGTTTATAATTCACTTAACCTGAGATTCCTATTCTGGGATGATGAACAGCAATTGGGTTCACTCATAAAATACATTTACATTTTACCCATTGCACCCTGTCCCCGTATAATATATTAGGAAAGTATGCACTTTCCTAATATATCTTGCCATATAACAGTTTTACACAGTAAATAAAAAGGGCTACATAGCGCATGAAGCTAAAATAATAACAGCCTTGACACAAATGAGATACTGTACTTGCACATAAGTTTTATTACAATTTATACATTTCCAATTTATTAATTTTGAAGGTCAATTCATGCTAACTTGAATATGCAACTTGGTGGCCTCTATATGAGGATACATTTTTATATTCTGTGCATGTGTTATAGATAGACACAGGAATAAGATGACAAATGTTAATTCCCTCGTATCAAAATGTCAATTCAAGGTCAGCGCGTCCCTATAAATGATGTGTCAGTGATACAGTGCCTCCAATAACCTTTGTAATGGTTGGCCAGGCCCTCAGGGATACTGACAAGGCATACATTATACCCAAGCTAAAGCTCCATCTTCACATCTGCTGTGTCTGGTGTATGCTAACACTGAAAGAAAGTGAAATGTTTAGACAGAAGCAATGTGTTTTTTGTAATTGTCTTCCTCAACAGGCTTTGGTCAACTTCTTGGCTTTCACACACACAGCAAACAAAAAAGAGAACAGCAACAACTCACACTGTGTTATTCTTTTTAGTTTCCAGTGAGAGCTTCCACTGTTAGCAACTGGCATCGGACGTGTCTAACGCTAATGGCTATCTGTCCTCTGGTGAACTATCATGTAGATTTCTCTCCGTGGTCTGGGATAATGATGATGGCCACAGTGCTGCATAGTGCTGCATAGAGTCAGCTGTGGCGTGCAGGTTCAATGCATACTTATAGGGAACAGAGAAGAAGAAGGAAGCAAAAAAAAACTAAAAAAACCCCTGCATCAGCATATTGCTGACTGGGCCAAATAAGAATCCCATCAACTACAAAGCTGTCTAGCGTGACTTATACTAATAAACACATGCAAAAACACCCACACACGCATGCGCACACACACACACACACATATAGATGCCCATATTTTCCTAAAACGCACGATGCAATGGGGTGGAGAATTGACACGAAGCAGTACATTCTTATAAATGTATAAATTATAAAGGTGAAAGGATATTCTGATATCCATCAAACACTTGACTATTGGACTATTAAACCTCTTGAAAAGAGATCTAGGTCATAAACGGGTTCATTTTTCCAACTCGCGTGGAACTATTTGAAAGCGAAGACCCCTTCAGATTTATGCTGGCTTCAAAAACACGCCTCCAATCGATGTGAGGAAAAAGTCTCCCTTGGAGTGCTGTTGATTTTGCAGTTGTGCGCTATCATAGAAAATCTTAGCAGGGTGTATCACTCCGGCCCTCTTGCTCACTCAACCCACTAAGGTGAACAAAGTGGCTTTGGTCTAGTGAAGGGGCGGGGGTTTGTTTTTTGCTGCAGCTGGTCTGAAGCGGTTAGGGTTAGGGTTCTGATGCCTTTAAAAGATGGCCAGAAGGCCAGTTAAAGACGAGCCACAAATCATGAGGATGTTTGCTGCAATGTGGATCACATTAAATGTTAAATAATAAGATATGGTATATCTGAATAATAAAAGCATGAATCAATATGTACATGTATTAAAATACACGTGACATATATTAATTCATCAATAATATGTGATACATTCCAAATACGGTACATTGATCTTTATCTTTATATTGATACAGGACCCTGGTCCCTTGTTAGTTCATCCCTTACTCGTCACTGTGCATCTTCTCTCTCTCTCTCTCTCTCTCTCTCTCTCTCTAGCGAGAGAAACCAGAAAACGGTCATAATTCTTCTGCACTAAAGAAAAAAAACAAAAAACCTCAAAAACAGTGAAGAGAAAAGAGTCCCCAACCAGATGATTTATTTTAAGTGCTGGGGACTAGATGTGCTCTTGCAGTTTTGCATTTGTCAAGACTTGAGTTTTTATATAAATTTGGATGTCTGCAAATGTTTTTCCATTGTCATATTTCTTATTTTGCCCCATTCATGTGTGCGAGACTGCCAAAGTGAGACATATTTTCGTATCAGACATATGCTTTTCAATTCTTATTACTGGTAATAAATGGACACATTTACTTTCAATTTTCCATTTTCAGACCCATTGTTTTACTTAAATTACAGTTGGGCGTTGCTTTATTATGTGGAATAAACATTTTCAGCGTGCCGGAGGGTTATCCATCGAGGATGGAGGAAGGATGTTTTCCTAGTTAATACATCACTAGCAGGAATCCTGGAGGTCCCGTGGACCTCTTGTAAATCATCATTTCCATCTTGGTGATGGATGGACTTTGGGGGCGCTCACAGTTAAGCTCTGTTACAAAGGGAGTCACCGGCTCTTTGGAAATCTAATGGCCCACAGCCCACCATCATTCCTGCATCCCCCGTGCATAACAAGTTCACATTTTTTTCAGGTCCATGTAAATCAAAGCAGGGCGGTGTGTCTTAGGTGTGGAGTCGATGGTGTTTGAGGGATCGTGTTCTTTGCTGCGGCACATTATTTAAAAAAAAAAGTTCTTTTGAACTATAGTCTATCTTCACGTTGGTGAGTTGATATTGTGTATTAATGTTTTGTAATGGGTTATGCCTAATGAGGATAACTTTTACTTGTACAACTCCTGATTTGTGCAATTAAATCCGTACAGGTTGAAGACGTAGTGCAGATTCTGACTTTGTAAGGAATCTGTGCTAATACCTACCAGAATGTAATTAGGTTGAGCAAGAATATAAATGAACAAAACGCACACACACACACACCAGACAGAGAAGAACCTTGTGTTCAACGGGTTCCTCAACCACAAACGCGTTCCTTTAGGTGTGCTATAATAACAACGTAAGTCTCCGCGGTGTGTGCCATCTCTTTTAATTATAGCTCAGTGTTAACGTCAAAGTAGGATACAGTTTCAAATTTAGGGCCAAAATCTTAAAAGGAAAATCTTCAAGAACCCCATTCTATCATTCAGCAGGCAGTACTATGGCCTATTTCTATACCGTCTTGATACCATTACGGTGAGATAGTGGATGGTAATTCGACAAACTAGGGTGGGCGAATAAAATTTCTATTAGCTCTAATTACTTCTCCCATTTATCCTTGGGAATGACATGAAGATTAATGAAGCTCTCCACTATTTTAAGCAAGGTTATTTAAATGAGTCATTTTGCTGTCCTCCTATCTCCGCATTAATCTTCACACCAGACGGCGGATGTTTCACATTCATTTCATATATTTCTTTTCATTCCGGATCCTCGTTAAGAATTCCGCACGCTTTCCTTGCGCACGGGAGAGAGTGACTTGAATTGGAACGGCCATTTCTGACAGACCAGGTAAATATACGTTGGTGACGGACAGAGGTCGATGATCTCCCCCAAGACGTTCACATCAACCGGCCCGTTGTGCTTTTAAGGAACGTTTCCGCCGCGTTACACATAAATCACATCAATTTCAAATAAAAATGAAGGCAATATGCTCCATATGTTCTTCATCTTCTTTGTTTGCTTCACACCGATGGAAATACAACGCGAGCAGCCAGTAAACAAGCGGGATTTAGTCTTGCCTTATATGCCATTTGCATAATACATCTCCATGTATAATTCATTAACACAGTCACAATTTACAGCGTGTTCAATAGTTGAGGCCAGCTGAAAGCCATAAAGAAACCCTAAGTGACACGGGGGAATTACTTACACATCTGAGTGCTGAATGATCATAAAGTTAGACTTGGTAAAAAATAGAGGCACGCTATTGTGAGTCAATACGATCTTTTTCATTACCTCTCTCTCTCTCTCTCTCTCTCTGTCATCCCATCTTTACTTCACTGTTTCTGTTCCACTCACCCCCCAGAGGTCATTCACAGGCGTATTTCGTATTTGAAAATATAAACGAACAAAACGAAAGAACCCAGTGTGTTGTTTTGACTTTTGAATGGCTGAGTGGAGTACAAATGGGAGGCATAAGTACAGACTGTGCCCTCCTACGCCATCATATTGCCACGTTAGATTGCAAATGCATGCGGCCATGTTGGCAGTGGCACCGCGTTCCCCTTGACCCCGGGCCGCTGCTAGCTAGCAAGCGTTGGCTAATGGTTGTTCTAGCGACAGAGTGCTGTTGTTTGCGTGCACGCGTGTCAGCGACATCAAACTCGTTGCGTATTAAGCCTCCTGCTCACAGCTGTATCACTTTGTGAGTGCTCCCTCTTTGACACTGGCCTTTTTTTTCCTGTCAACATTGTACATGACAATGTTTGTTTTTACTATATATTTTCCAGGTTAACCGCTCATAAGCAAAAAGCCACAGCGAAATATATATATATATATATGTATATATATATATCTCACACAGTAAAATACATTAAAGGTAGGCCTTAAGGACAAGACGTGTGCAGTTCTGTAGAGATGTTTCTTTTTGCTGACATGCAGTCGAAAGACAAAATAAAAAAACCAAAACAGAAATGTTTTTTCCTGCTCAGTACTGTTTGTCTAGCAAACGAATGAGCTACAAAGTAAACACCGCAGTGAGACAATCTCCACTTGAACTAAGCATTCCGCTGTTTACCAAATGTACACTTGCAAAATGTACATTTACAAAACGGAAAAACGGCATTTTGGCTGTAGTGTTTGATTTGCGCGCGAGCAACTTGTGTTTACTTCCTTTGCCTCACTGTCTCTTAACACAACGGTTAACACAGATCAAAATATGCCTGGAAGATGTGGACAATGTGCATTTGTTCTGTGAACAAAGGGAACTGGATGACTCCACCAGGATTCAACTCGGGTCCACTGAGTTAAACCCACTGTGACAGGAGCTGCTTGTACGTGATTCTAGAAAATACGGAACATCATTGGTTCCAACAGGATGCCCATGTTAAACCCAGGGTAAAAAAAAAAGAAGCTGTCGCTATCTCGAAAGATGTCATAACTCATCATTATGAAATGGTTGAAAAGGCTAATTTCCCACTTATGGCACTTAAAACCTGGCAGATTGTTCTTAGTTGGCCGTTGGTGGTGCAGTCAAACTACAGATGAAATGATGGCAAGTGAAGCACATCCTCAGTGTAAGTGTGGGTGGAAGTACTGTATGGGCTTGAACTGATGAAGGAAAACAAGCAGTGTGACTCCAATGGATTACTAATGAAATATTGATTGAAATGCTATGTTTTCTGTAAGTGAAAACATTTTAATTAAAATGTAAATCATAACACACACACACGCGCGTGTCCTAACGACGAAGGTGTTCTAATCAATGGATAACTAACAACACAATCTGTTTGCTATTCTCATCATGTTATTAAAGCTCACTCAATTATTACTTCTAATTACAGCTATTTGTATATATCTATCTATGTCTTTATGTCTCGTCCCACATGCACGCTTTTGAGTGACTTTCCATAGTCTTTAAATAGTCTTTCCATAGTCTTTACATAGTCTTTACATAGGCTTTCCCCAGGTGAGCATTGTGCATCGGCAGTCTCTTTGGCTTCATAAAAGTCTTTCATTAGTGTTTGTAACATATGCACATTTCCTATACCTGTGAAATTGGCCAAGGCCATAATCAATTCCTCCTTGCTGTTGCTGTTGCAGATGATCACAGTTATGGGGTGACAGCTCATTCTGTTGGTCAAACAACATAATGTCCACTGATAGTTCAATCAAGCAGGGGACCATTGAACTCTCGTGATTGGTTGCTTGATTGTGTGTACGTGCTGAGCATGCGGACGGCGGTGCTTTCCAGGGACGTGCTTCTTGTCTAGTCTTTGACCATATAGTCTGAGCTCGGAAAATTAAAAGCAATGCAAACAAATACATGATATTTCTCAATGATTTCTCAACCGATTTCAATATATTTTTATATTTTTCTTTTGTGTTCTTATGTAGATAAGGACATTTTTATTTCTCATGGGAAAGGCAAAATGATGAGCGATGAGAAAAGTTAGCAAACAATGGATGAAACCATGTGCGGTATCACCCGACAGGACATAACAAAACAGCATCCATCCTAGACACAGAACGGTCTGTCATGCAAACACACTCTGTTGGTGTGTCTGAGGAGACGGTACAGCTCAGTAAACTTTCCTGAGCTGCAGCAGCGACAGAGAAGTCACCTTAGGTGAGCCTGTCGGGGGACACATGTGGACGAACGGACGCTTGAACCGCACAAAGCTCATTAAGGACAAACAGATTATGGGCTTTACTCTAATCTGCATATAAAGCATTTTATTCCCTCTTTATTTTCCACATAATCCCCCACAATCCCATTTAATTTGATTGGCCCAGGCATTATTCTGTATTGTCTTGCTCTAATGCAGTGTAATATATTTATCCCATTTCACATTCATATTCACGTCACTATGTAAAAACCGATGACTCAAACAACTCAAATGTCATTAAAAAAACATACAATGAACTGTTAGGGGTTAAAAATGGCAATTCTCCGATAGAGACGAATTCAAAACCATATTCTGTCCGAATTGTAAAATGTGGTCTTATTAAACGACAACATTCTATTTCATCACTGACTCAGACGAGATCATTTGCCATGACAGATCTGGCAACGGTACGTGTGTCTTTCCTCATCTCTGCCTGAATTCCAGCTGTCACTGTGACTCATTTTTTGACAGTTTTTTATTCCATCACCATATACAGTATGTAATATCCCTTCAGAAAATGACTATTGATGGTATTCAAGGTTTTGAAAGAAAAAGCCCACTAAACGGTTATATTATTTGAATGATTTTTTTTGTTTCATTGTTGAACGCATTCATCATTAAGACAAGGTATATGTTCATCTGATGTTTATATCAATAATTATAATTATATTAATATAGAAGAACAAAATATGAAACTTTACTTTGAAACTGCATAACGCTTTAATATGAATTATTGTATAAATTACACAATAAATGGGTATGTTTAAGGACTTGCTACTGACCATTTTGCTTTTAGCGTCACGTGTAGTTTAAAACTGTCAAATCCTAATTTTAACTGTATACTAGATGTCTTTGTTCATGAAAACTCAATATATACATCCTTATGTGGGATCACAGCGTTCTAAACATAACCATTCATTTGGAGACACAATGAAAACCCTTCACAGACAATTGTTGGATGTTACATTTACATTTACATTTAGAGCATTTGGCAGACGCTTTTATCCAAAGCGACTTACAAAAAAGTAACACATTTGTCGAAAGAGGGAGACAACAATATATCGCTGAAGGTAGAGTGCAATTAAAATATAACAAGTTACAAGCATTCCTGGTTGCCAGGTCAATAGAGCAACTTTACAAACTTACAGTTGCTAGGTTGGCTCCTTACTGTACAACAGCAGGTAGCCAGGATAAGATGCTACACAAGCTAAGTTATATTTCAAATGCCGGGACATACCAGCCTACAAGATCCTACAAGATCCTACAAAGAGCCAAGACATACAAATATGGAAGTGCTAAGGATCCAGGAGGGGTGGGGTTAAAGTTGATCGGGTAGGGGGGAGAGGGTTGGGGAGGAAAGGTTGGAAGGAGGTGAAGCTATTCAGAGTCCAAGTGGACTCTGAATAGGTCTTGAGCCTCTTGCGGAAGCAGGTCAGTGATTCTGCTGTCCTGACCGCTGTCGGGAGGTCGTTCCACCATTGTGGTGCAAGGACAGAGAAGA
>OMKP01087449.1:0-14172 GCA_900302375.1 Bathygadus melanobranchus | reverse complement strand
TACTGTATGAGTTAGTGGATCTCCTCTATGTGTTACTGTATGAGTTAGTGGATCTCCTCTATGTATTACTGTATGAGTTAGTGGATCTCCTCTATGTATTACTGTATGAGTTAGTGGATCTCCTCTATGTATTACTGTATGAGCTAGTGGATCTCCTCTATGTATTACTGTATGAGTTAGTGGATCTCCTCTATGTGTTACTGTATGAGTTAGTGGATCTCCTCTATGTATTACTGTATGAGTTATATACTCAGTAGTAGTGGATCTCCTCTGTGTTACTGCAGGATGCTCAGTAGTAGTGGATCTTCTCTATGAGTTACTGTAGGAGTTAGTGGATCTCCTATGGATCTCTTCATGGTTATGGTGTTCGACTCCCAGCTGAAAGGTTCTGGGTTCGAACCCGCTGTGTGTCGTCTACCTGTAGGCATCCTTGAGCAAGATGCCCCCTCCCCCCTACCTGTCCCATCATGACATATTACATCATGACATGGCAATACATGGAATAAAAGCATTAAATGAAGAATGCCATTGTACATACAACTGATGTAGTTAGGTATCAACTCTATAGCTCTCTGTCTACCAGCCCTGTATCCATGTTGAAAACATCACACTAGATTGTGTTACAGTATTGCTGTGTTTTGCACACTGTATTCTGTGAGTGTGTGCATCCAACAATGGCATCGTAATGCAAAACATATCAGATTATCGCGTGACTTACACACTAATGACGAGCTTCTGACATCTGATGTGAGTCTGAGCGTGTTGAAAGAGTGTGTGTGTGTGAGATATGCTCCAAGGGCAGAGCTCAGCAGTTCATTGGAACGTGGCTCCTATATCTCCTGGTCCTTCTGTCTCTACCATGCTTTAAGGTATGAATTATGGTCCAGTAAAATGTGGATCCACGGCATGAAGTGGACTGGAATCTCCATGTGGCTGCCAGATTGTGACCCCCATCCGATTCCACTTGTAATAACCACTCGCTTAACTCTGAACCATGCGGAGGCCCGGCCCGCTGAATGTGTAGCATTTACAAAACCAGCATCGCTACGTTGATCAGAATCAGTCATCGAATGTTTTATCGCCTAGCAGGCATTCACACGCATGGAGTTTGCTGTGCTGTGTTGGTGCAGAAATGCAAGAAAACTGTACAGGATTTAATACACAAATGAAAATGTATACAGATGTATAGTTAATAGATAGTTCATTTAGGAACCCATATGCGTGCTGTGCCTATGTCTCGACCACTAACGGGTGAAAGAAGTGCAATGCTTTTCTCATATTTACCGGTGTCGACATGTAAATCAAACCACTGTGCTCTGATTCCAAACCATTGGAGGAGGAATCTGATCTCTGGATCTGTAATCCATCTACGTTAAGGAGAGCCATATCGCAGCACTGCTGATCTTCTTCCTGTTTTCTGTATTTCTTCTCTCTTTCTTTAGGGAAGGAGTGGAATTCCCGGTCCAAACGGTTATCCTGGAAACTCGGTAAGAGTTTAATCCTTCTTATTTGATAAAGATCAGGTTTTCATTTGAGTCAACTAAAGTGAAGGTCTTACTGGACAACAGACACCTAAACTCTGCTGCCATGAGGTACTGATGATGATGACGATAAATTGATAACATCAATTAAATGAATAAATCAAATAAATGAATGAAATAGACAGGACATTAAGGCCTTTGTTTATACATGCTGTCCAGTCAACGTAGCTGCAGTGGAATTTATTAAGAGTTGGTTTTACGCTCCACCCCAGTGTGTGGACTCATAACATATGCTCGTGACCTCAATATTGGTTGTGTGGAACCGGACATGTGTGTCTGATCACTGTGTTTTAATGTTGTATCCCTCCATAATAACTTAGATACTTATAATAGCAATATCTTTCGTTTGATCTTGTGTTGGCAGCAGCTGGTACATCTTTCTGCTGCTCTCTACCTTAAACCGACCAGTGACTAGAGCGACTAGAGTTAACAGAGCTTATTCACCTAGCGGCCATATTGGTCAGTTGGGTAGGCAGTCCTTCTAGAATCTTCTAGAACCCGTGACCACTCCATGTAAATGTGTTCTAAATGCTATCCGGGTGGGGAAATGGTACGCAGAACTAAATATAATGGCCGCTAGACTATAGACTCTGTATGTGAAACAGACTGTATCTAAAACAAGGATCGACAGAAAGATGTAATGCAAGCATTCAATACAGAGTATATATATTTAACTGCTTCAAAACGTTTTCTCAGTTGGTCTCTTCTCTTTGTTATTTCCAGGAATTCTGTAAACTTCAACTCGTCTCGTTTGAACTATGGTAGCATCACACGGGAATTGATTTGAAATTGTTCTTCTGTTTTTCTTTTTATCTCTAGGGCCCCAGAGGATTAGATGGGGATAAAGGGGATTCTGGCCTCAAGGGTGACAGGGTGAGGATCATTAAAATAAACTGAATAATGAAATTATAATTCATTTAAAAATGAACAAAATTGCTTGCCACGGGCAGCTGGTTTTGGCCGATACAAGTTGTTATTTGAACTTATTATACTTATTTCCTTTTTTAATGTCTTTTAATGACTTATAATGACTCTAATATTTAATAATAATATTTTAACGTGATTCCTGTCTATGTAAAGCACTCTGAATGATCTTTGTGTTTTGAAGAGCACTATAGAAATAAACATGCCTTGCCATACTTATATTTAGTGACTAAGGGATATTGGAAGATGAAATGGCTTGGTTATGAAATTGTGTTTCCTCTCTCAGGGCCCAGCTGGTTCAGCAGGGGTCAGAGGTCACCAGGGGGAGGTGGGTGGGCGGGGCCTAACAGGGATCCCTGGAGCCACAGGGCCTCGCGGGCCCCTAGGAACTGAGGTAGGAAAGGAAGCCCAATAACATCATGCCATTGTCTGGTGAAATAATGACATATAGTAGTTACATCTTCACCTCTGACTGAAAGTATTTTGTGCAATGTACATGAAGTAAGGTTTTACACTAGTTCACATGCATCGTGTGATACTCTTATCTCTTTCTTTCTATCTCTCCTTCTTTCTGTCTTTCTTTCTTTCCTTCTCCTCTCTCTCTAGGGTGAAGAGGGTGAAGCAGGCCTCCGGGGGGGTGTTGGGAGAGAGGGGCCAAAGGTGAGGATTTATTGCTTTCGGGTCGAGCACTTCTGATAAACTATACCCAAAATGCGCCACAAACTCGTCACCCTGTGACCTCGTGCGTTCGTTTGTCAGCCAGTCACCCCACAAAACAGCCACTTAACAATAAACCTCTCAGGCTCTTAATTTGAAGTTAATGGTGATGTCATTATAACGAATGATCTTTTGTGTTTCATCTTGTGTGCTCTTTTCACTGTGTAGACTTGCTTCTCCTTACTTATTGTGGTGTTAAAAGTTCCTCACACACTTAACATCCATCTAGCTGCCATGTATGCAATTCCACAGTGCAATATACCCCTGGGCTCCGGGCTGAAAACCAACTGCTGGCTTTAATGCCTAACAATCAGCAAAGGGAGAAACAGTTGACTATTTTACAATGACGCACCAGACCAAATCTATATGTAGTTCTCTGCTAATTATGTCCACAATCCATGTGATTCTGAAGTAACAGATACATGTGTTTCTTATTGGTTTAGTTTGTATTTAACCTGTGCCTATACAGTAACTAAAACAACAAATGTTGCTATGTGTTGTTATTTAAGGGAAACCGAGGAACTCCGGGACCGAATGGAGAGCTAGGCACCAAAGGGTTCAAGGTATTTATTTAAACAGATCTAAACTACCTACCTACTAACTAAACTAACTACCTACTAGCTAAACTAACTATCTACTACCTAAAACTGTAACAGTCGGCAACCTCACTTCCTATTGTTGTTACGACGTTGGTCACGTGACTCAAACGGAAAACACGTTTCATTCATTACTCAGATGAGCTTAAACACCACGATTAGGAGACCGTGAGGCTGATCCCTGATTTACCACACGCTCCTCCTACCTGCTTATACACCTCCACTGTTACTGCCCCATGTTTGGTAACAACGACAATTACCTCATCGTTCTCCTAACTGATATTCTACAACACTGATATTCTACAGAACAACTACATACCCACTAACCAAGATAATGAGTTACCTTACAAGCCCCAGGCATGACGGACTTTTGAATCCTTTCACACCTTTGTCGTTATTATTGTTAATGTTATTGTTATGTTATGTTATATATGTCTTACCTTACCTGTTCATGTTATTAATCTCTTGGCTCACCTGTTTATGTTATTAATATCTTGGCTCACCTGTTCATGTTATTAATGTCTTGTATAACCTGTTCATGTTATTAATAGCTTGGCTCGCCTGTTTATGTTATTAATATCTTGTATAACCTGTTCATGTTATTAATATCTTGTATAACCTGTTCATGTTATTAATATCTTGTTGTGTTTCCTCATCAGGGTCGTACAGGACTCTCTGGTCTCTATGGGCTACCTGGCACACCGGTAAGAATTTGACTCCAGTAGACCTGACCCAGAGTTTGTGGCCTGGCCATGTGTACCGAAGTGTGTCTAATGTGTGTGTGTATGTCTGTCTGTCTGTGTGTCTTCATGTGCATCTCTGTGTCTGTATATGTATATATATGCATGTGTGTCTCTTGAATATCCAATGTCTTTCAAATGTTATGGTTGGATTTAGCATGCCTCTCACTCTCACTCTCACAACTTCCTTCCATAACCCGGTTACTGTACTGGCGTATAAACCGGGATCATAATGTCAACCCTCGACCCTAAACACCATGACCGGGTTTCCCTCTGCATGTACACATACTGTGTGTGTGTGTTTGGTTTCAGGGTTACCATGGTCCAGTGGGGGCAGAGGGAGCAGAAGGAAAGCCCGGTACACAGGTTCCCATTTTATAACTTTTCATTTGTGACTTCACTTAATGTACCCTCCCGGGGGGGAGGAGCTATCTGCAGCCCCTCTGTGCTTCAACAATCATATCTCAGTGGTTCAGTAACAGTCAGCTGTCTCCGTGGTGATGTGTGGTGTTTTGACCTATCACAGGGTTCTGCTGGGTCCACTGGTGCTCCCGGGCCTAAAGGAGACCGGGTGAGTGACAGCTCTTTAATATTCAGGCTCTGCTCCCGGCTGAAAGATCCTAGGTTCTAGACCTGCTGTCTGCACCCTTGAGCAAGCCCTTGCCCCTACCTGCTTCTAATTACTAATGTGTCTGAATGCACAGTAAGACAGCTGGGGTGGCAGTAGCTCAGCAGGTTGAGCAGTTGTCCGGCAACTGAAAGGTTGTTGGTTCAATCCCCGACTCCACCTAGCTAAGTGTCAAGGGGTCTCTGAGCAAGTCGGTGTATGAATGGGTGAATGTGAGGCAATATTGTGAAGCGCTTTGGATAAAAGCACTATATAACTGTAATCCATTTAAATGACTAAACATGACCATGAATACAGACCAGTTGATCTGAACTGGTTATGGGTGTCCCAGAGGATATGCCAAACCTTTATCAGGGAGTTTAGCCTCAATTGTTGCAGTTTTTTGTTCATTCCATGTTTTTAACAGTACATGAAATCATTGTTGATTACTGCAATATTGGTAAACACATTTTTTACGTCTGGGGAGTCGTGACTTAATGACACATGTGGGTCCAGAGGCTAGACCAGTTGAGAACCACTGTTCTAGACTACTAGAGCTAGGTAATCAATATAGGGAACACGTTAACAATTAATCTCCAATTATCTCTTAGCGATGTCATTTCCAAAAGCGCATGGAAAAGGCAGAGGTTGCTCATAGTTTCCTCAAAGCCAAGGAGCAGTAACTGTTTTGGTCGACATTGTTTGCTATTCTGAACAAGTCATTTTGCCTCAGGACTGCACTCAAGATTTTTTCCACTTCAAGCACAATCTGCAACACAATCATCAAACACTTTTTAAAATGTCACAGTCAACTGCTGGGCTTGACGAACACTTCAGTGACCCAACACCCTCTACACAATCTCAGAGCGGCCTCTAAAGAGGGGATTGTAATTACTTTAATTGTGTTTTCAGGCAAGTAATGAGCATAAACACCAAGCTCTCAAAGTTCATGCTTCCTGCCTTCTGCTACTGGTGCTTGATTCTTCAAAGAGATGTTTAGAGAAACCAGATTGTGAAATGAAAGCTCAGTCAGTTTTGGATTACACGTCGGACATTCTTCAACAACATTCCCCTACGCAGAAACAAAATTACACAGAGGATCTGCATCTGCATGTGACACAGTCCATGTATCTCCTTTTACAAAACAATGACCTGCAGCTTGTAATGCGACACATGAAAACATCAACACACCGTTCACTTCCCCGTGAAATGGTACTAGGATGTTTTCCTTTTAACCATTTTGATGTAGAAAAACAGCTATTCTTTAGGTTTCATCCTTTTAAGAACATCTGATCTCTTCCAGGTTGTAATCTCTATCTGTTTTAATTATAATCTCTGATCTCTTCCAGGTTGTAATATCTATCTGTTTGAATTATAATCTCTGATCTCTTGCAGGTTGTAATCTCTATCTGTTTGAATTATAATCTCTGATCTCTTCCCGGTTGTAATCTCTGTTGAAATGTGTTTTTGTGTTCAGGGGTTTCCTGGTGTGGTTGGTGAGCGAGGACAGACCGCTGCCGTCGGAGCTCTGGTACGGACTTCTCTACGTACCCCCATCATGTCCCACCAGTGTTAGGAGGGACCCTTCCTTCCTTATCCCCTTCATTCCTTCCTTCCTTCCCATACATTATCTTATTTCATCTTGTACCTCTCAGGGTTTATCTGTTCCTCTGACTGTTACTTTGACAGGGTCCTCAAGGGAAGACGGGCCAAGATGGCCTCCCTGGCCCCAGCGGAGAGAGGGTGAGTAGAGACAGAGTCACTGTAATCAAACACTTCATTACATTGTGATTGAGCTTCTTCTTAATATGTAAATAACCTTACTGTTATTACCTGTAGGGGGCAGCAAACCGATATATGTGTCTAGTGTGTAGATGCTCATCTGGGTTATCACGATTACTTGTGTATAGACTTTGCCTACATTTGTGTATGTCCGGTGTCATGATTTGATGATAAAATAGTAATCTAATATTAATGTTATGTTGTTGTTTTTTTAGGGCTTCACAGGGATACCTGGAGCCGATGGTCCCCAGGGTCCAGTGGGCATGTATGTAAGTGATCCTAACTGTTTCTCAACACGACGACTATGATTGCAAAATGTACAATATGTTTATATCTGTAAAAGTATTGATATGTATATCTGATAATATATATTACATGTTATTTAATATATATTCAATATTTTATAAGCAATACAATATATAAGCAATACAATATAAAGGTCCACTTGCGTCCCCTACATAGGACTACAAACATGGCTCTTGGGACTACAAACATGGCATTATTATGTCAAAGATAAATAAGTAGTTTTCCAATTGTAATCCCACACACCTCTATTTTTACCACAATGAAACGGTATGAGAGACAATATATTGCCAGAAACGTATTGAGTTATTCTAGTCATTATTGAGCTCCACGTTTAGAACTACAGGAGAGTTGATCGCGTGTTGGTGTTCTGCGCAGGGTTACCCAGGGGCCGTCGGCTTGGTGGGAACAAGAGGCCACATGGGCCAGCGGGTCAGAACACACTCTTCACCTGGACTCGTCACAATACTGTTATTAGTTATGACTAGCCCTGTCTCATGATGATATGTCAATATATTTATATTTGATGAACATCATGTGACTACTGGTTCATACATGATTCAACTTTGACCTTGACCTGTGTTTGAAGGGCGACGCGGGTGTGAGGGGTCGTGTTGGGGCCCGGGGGAAGACAGGACCTCCAGTGAGTGTTACATTCATATCATTTATTTACTTATTGTTTTATGTCTTATTTTATTAACCATTTTTATTCTTTTTTAAAACTCTCTCCATTTCTATTTCTGTTCTTCTGTTTTTAATTTATGATCTCTCGTGAGGTTATTTACACTGTTGTTGTTAGGCTTGTGTTACTTGGTGGTTGACTCCCAGTCAAAAGGTTCTGGGTTCGATCCCCGATGTCTTCAGTCTATCTATAGGCAAAGATGACCTCTAACCCCAACCTGCTCCTTACTGACTTGTATCTGAAAGAAAATATCACTGTAATAGAATGATGTAGTAGTAACTAGTAATAGTAGTAACTAGTAATAGTAGTAACTAGTCATAGTAGTAACTAGAGGGGCATAAAGTGTATGACGTTTACGTTTGTTGTTCTCCAGGGGTTGACGGGACCTCCTGGCGAGAGAGGCCCACCTGGCCCTCAGGTGAGCTGATCTGGTCTGGGGTCTTAACGGTCCAGATCCTCAGATTCCATGTGAAACAACTTCCTGTTGTACCAACTGCTCCTGTGTGTTTCTACCTCAGGGCTTTCGAGGGGAGTTTGGAGCCAAAGGTGATCACGGCCTACGTGTGAGTATGTTGTTGCTGTCTTTCATCTGCTACAGTTCAACATTGTGGACGTTGGTTTCACCGTATTCATGTCAACGCTGGTCTATAAACCTCTGATGAGAGACTAGTCTAGAAGTATGTTAATAATTGACTGTAAGCTAAGGTTGCCTCTACTCTCTGATCTTCAGAAACACTTCAGACTGTTTTGCTGAAAAATAGTCTCCTGAATAATACATAAATACATAAATACATAAAAATGAGATATGAGAGTGATTTGATGAAAAACTATTTAGTGCATTAGGAAAGGTCACAATTGAATATTTAACTGCAGAAAATGTTAGTTAAGTACAGCTGGAAAAAATCTATTAGTTGAACAGATACAATACATCATCTACTTGTCAATACCCAATTGGATGATCTCAGGTCATTGTATTTATTTGAGTACAGAATGAAACCCTTCATTGATCTCCATGTTAAATCTCCTCATCCCAGGGCCCTGCAGGTCGACCAGGGCCAGACGGGGGCGTCGGGGCCCCCGGGCCCCTAGGAAGCCAGGGTCCTCCAGGGCTGCAGGGGCCCGCAGGACTCACAGGGTTTCCAGTGAGTGGGTACTTCTAACTAGCCTCGTGAGACCATCCTGATCTCGCGAGTTCACCTTCTGTTTCTCTCTCCAGATCGGTCTGGCCTCGATCCTGTTGAAAACCTTTTACAACAATGTACAAATGATAGGACCAATCAGCACTCAGGGGAGGAGTTTCAGTTGATGACGAACAAGGCGAATTAAAAAGAAACGATGGCGGTGTCCGAGGAAAGTGTAGCAATCTACGGAGCGTCGGAATAACGTTTTTTGTCTGAATAACGATGTGAGATGAACAGGAGTCTGCACGGGAGGCCTTTCTCAGATTACAATATGTTTTTACCTTACTTCAAACCGGATTTTTATTGTGAAAAGCAAACATGAATATCAGGATGGTCTCACAAGGATAACTTTGAACCCTGTCTTTAACGTATCTTCACGTTCCATGGCCATCGTTTGTTGGGCATAAACCATAAATACACATACACACATCATTATGAATAAAATATGAATATGATGTACATGCAAGCAGTACCATATTTCATTGTGAATAAAACATGCCGCTAAATGGAAATGTTTCATATGAGTAAAACATACATTATGCATACAAAGTTCATCATAGGTCTTCATGAATTAAACATATGTATACATACAAATAGCACATTTCCTCATGAATAAAACATGCGTGTACATACAAATATGAAGTGTGTTATTATGGCGTGACGTATTGTTTGTTTACACAGGGAGAATCTGGTCTAGATGGGATCAGTGGGCAGCGTGGAGAAAAAGGACAACCGGTAATAAATATATAAGCACATGTATGACCAAGCAACACTCAGGGACAACGCTGCTAACATGGAGGGGTGTTACAGCTGCTTTCTCTTCCTTCAGGGAGCATCTGGGTCCGCTGGTAACATCGGACCCCCGGGGTTAGGTGGACCGCAGGTGGCTTCCTTCAGCGTTCTTACGACCCTCCTCACTTCCACCACGACAGACAATTTGATCTGCGATTTCCCAGAAACTTCTCAGTAAACGCATGCAATGTCTCTCCATTAAGTTGTTATTTTATCAGGTTTGAATCTTTGGTTTCACCTTCAGGGTGCGCCCGGCCCAGTGGGGGACGTCGGCTCATCTGGGACACCGGGCGGCCAGGTCTGTAGAAACCTACAAGTACTTTACTAATCCCAGATGGACCGTAGAAAGTACAGGATAGTAATGACAAAAACAATTACATAATAATACAATTGCCACAAAATGATTAAATATATCTACATACACAATGAGAGAAGTTGGAATGCTGATGCTACATTTTATTTGTATAATTTAATGCGTCTCAACCAGTGGCTTTGAAGCCACTTACAAATGAGGGCTGGGTTCCATTTCACGACTGAACCAACCAGTTACTGAAGTCAGAGATTCTGGCACATGAGACGATGAAAGACAGCTAGGCTAAAGTCCCTCTCCTGGTGAGACAGGGAGATCCCGGTTCCCAGGGATTGCAGGGCCTCATGGGGCCGAAAGGACAGCCAGGACCGGGCGGCCCTCAGGGGCCCCTGGGTGAGCGGGGCCCCGGAGGAAAAGAGGTCAGCTCTTGTATCTTGTTGTGTTGCGATTCATATTCAAACTCTTCTCTTTTCTTAGACACTGTAATGAACCGTCTTTCTTCTACAGGGAGAAGACGGAGAGTTCGGCATCATGGGAGATTCTGGGCCCAAGGGACAGAAGGTAAATAAGACTCAACTGCCAAGGCTTGACCAGGGAGGTGAACCCAAATGCACAGATCAGACCCAACGTAGATGCAAAGGAAGCTTTACTTGATGAAAACATGTAGGCAGAAACAAAGCAACAACAAACAAGGAACTGACAAACTGGGGCAGAACCTAGGGGACTTCAATACATGGAACACAGCTGACAAACATTACACTAACGACACAAAGGGGTTGGAGCAGTAAACTCTATAAAGACACATGTTGTGGCTCTGTGGCTCAACCCACTAACATACCAACCATGTAGGCGATAGCCTTGTAGCAGGTTTGAGTCCCACCTGCGGCCCTATGCTACATGTCATTCCCTCTCTTCTTCAACCAACGTTCCTGTCTCTCCTCACTGTCCTGGTCACAGGCCACACAGCCCATGACACAAATAACTAATACAACGTGCGTGGTTGTCAATAAGTACAATTTGATTTGCTTGAGTTGCTTTGTTGTTTTCTTCCCAGGGAGATCTGGGGCATCGAGGAGCTTCTGGATTGGAAGGGATCCCAGGTCTCCTTGGCAACCCAGGGTCACGGGGGTCTAAGGGAGAGAAGGGTTACAGAGCACTAATGGTACGTTCTGTCTGTCTAACTGTCTCTCTGACTGTCTGTCTGGTTGTCATTGCTATTGGTTGACACCGTACTGCCATTTGTCTTCAGGGCCAGGCAGGTCTGATTGGGAAAATCGGCCCAGCTGGTCTGATGGGCCTGCAGGTAAGATCCTGGACTAAACTACCATGCTGTTACCCAGGACTGTAGTACTTGAGTCCGGTCTTGGTCTCGAGACAGGACTCAAGACCAATTTGTCTCGGTCTCATCTTGGACTCTTATGAATCGGACGAAGGCTCATTCTGAGAAGAGAACAAAGCTATGTTTAAAACTGTGTAGCTACATATTGTTTTTACTGCTTTTATCATTTTAATAGCTGCATCCAATTCCTCTCAACTATGTTATGAACATAAACAGGCTGCCTACAACGAATTCTGTAAACATGTTAATTTTGTTTAAATATGCCTATACACCAATGACTCGATCTGGTCTCCGACTCGGCCGAGGTGGTCTCGAGATCAACCCTGCTGTTACCACAATTTAAATCCATTGGAAACGTACCTAAAATGGTCACATGGACATGTTTACGTCATCATCATGTTAAAGTCTAGGATAACGGTTCTATTCTTTTGTTATTATGTATTATTTACTCTTCTTTTCAAGGGTTTCCCAGGTATTTTTGGAAGGGCTGGAAACGATGGACCACCTGGACCAAAGGTAGATGGATCTTATAATTAATAATTTTCATTGTAGAACAGGTTTCACTACAAAAGGTCAGACTATGCCAATGTTGACTCCATGTAATGATAGAATAATATATGTAAAGAAAACCAGTATACAAGAAATATCTAATGTATAGAAAGATGTATGCTACCCTTACATCATCTTTATTAAACTGAGCTTCCTGTCTGTTCTACGTCCTGTTCTTCAGGGAGATAAAGGTCTCGTTGGTTTGACCGGTGCTACTGGAGATCCTGGTCCTAAGGTTAGTTAGATGTTGACTATGTCATTGGATTAGTGTGGAACATATAGCATAGGGGACAGCCAGTAATGGGTACATCTTTGTGGATTCCTGTTCACTTTGTCAATATAGGGAGTCGCAGGGAGGAGGGGGACGAAGGGAGACCCTGGAACATGGGGTCCAAAGGTGAGTCGAGGATTACTAAAACATACTAACAGGCTAGTCTAGTGACTGGGGTTCAACTCCTAGCTGACGCATACTGGGTTGGATCCCAAATGTCCACAGCCTAGGATATTGGGAGCCACATCCTTGAGCAACATGTCCAACCCCTACCTGCTTGACATAATAAATAAATGTCTTTATATATCCTAGGGGTCTCCAGGAACCGCTGGGGTCCGAGGCAACCTCGGTCTAAAGGGCTTTGCTGGACCCGAGGGTCCCCGGGGCCAAGCTGGAGTGAAAGGGGAACGAGGAGGGCCGGTGAGGAGGATCTGATTAATGGAAAAAGATTTGTTAGGAAAGCTAGGAATCTAACTAACAAGTTTTGTTAACATTGTCCTCCCAGGCGTCTGTGGGGCTTCCAGGAGACAGAGGACCTACAGGAACACCAGGAACAGAAGTAAGACAGAGAAGGATCTTATTCTTAATGCATTTCTCTTACGTTGTCAATGAACTGAACAGGATCTTGAAGTCTCTTGGAGATGATGATGATGATGATAATGATGATGATGATCTTAGACTCAATGTGGTTGTTTTGGTTTTTCGTCATGTGGCTCAAGCAAATAAGTGACACCGTATTAATTAATTCATGAATGAGTTTTGAATTGTGAAATGTTCACACGAAGTAGTTTAGGTCTTCTCTAGTGGCTGTTCTCTGGTCTCCTCCCATGGTCTAGGGTTTGGTGGGCCAGATGGGTCCTCGAGGACTGATTGGACCCCCAGGTCCTCTGGTAGGTCATCGCTTCTTTGTCTTCTTCTCCAGAACATTCCTGGGCTGATCTTATACTGCTATGGGTTGTTTTCTGCATGTTACATGGTTTTAGTATCGTTAGTCTTTGAGTCGGTTTACTCTAAACCGACTAAAATTGCAGTTTTGTTGTTATTTATTTCTTATATTATTTATTCAGGGCCCGAAAGGGAAACGAGGACCAGAAGGAAGACTGGGAAAGAAAGGTCAAAAGGTCATACTGAGTTCATCATACATACATTCATCATCTCGCAACACTCAGACTTACGATACACTCATCTGTTATCTGATCAAATAATCTGTAAGCTATAAACTTTTCTGGACTGACATGAAATAAATGGAGAGAAAACCCTTTGATGCTAAAGATGTTTCTGTTCTCCGTTCCAGGGTGACGACGGTCGGAGCGGGAGAGCCGGGAAGAAGGGACACATTGGAAAGAGGGTGGGGCAACACGTCTCGTGTTGGAACTGAAGATGATGAAGCACTGAAGATGATGAAGACCTTTGATGGTTTATGTACTGAACTGTCACTTTGTTTCCTGTCTACCAGGGGAAGAGAGGGAAGGCTGGGAGCAGAGGGTTGAGGGGGGTCCGTGGGGAGAAGGTGAGTTCTAGTTAGGACAGACTGTAGTTATGGTCCTGATGTTGACAGACTGTAGTCATGGTCCTGATGTTGACAGACTGTAGTTATGGTCCTGATGTTGACAGACTGCAGTTATGGTTCTGATGTTGACAGACTCTAGTTATGGTCCTGATGTTGACAGACTGTAGTTATGGTCCTGATGTTGACAGACTGTAGTTATGGTCTTGATGTTGACAGACTGTAGTTATGGTCTTGATGTTGACAGACTGTAGTTATGGTCCTGATGTTGACAGACTGTAGTTATGGTCCTGATGTTGACAGACTGTAGTTGTGGTCTTGATGTTGACAG
>OMKP01087434.1:0-11490 GCA_900302375.1 Bathygadus melanobranchus | reverse complement strand
CACACAGGATAAACCAGGTATCAAGCACATACGCTCAAGAGAGTTCAGGTTACAGGTCAGCAGGTAACAACTGCTCTGTCTGCAAAACTTTCTTGAGCGTGTGTGGTTTAGATTCTTGTGTGCCCCGGCACTTGAAATATAACTTGTGTAGCATTTTATCCTGGCTACCTGCTGTTGTACAGTAAGGAGCCAACCTAGCAACTGTAAGTTTGTAAACTTGTTCTATTGACCTGGCAACCAGGAATGCTTGTAACATGTTCTGTTCTAATTGCACTCTACCTTCAGCGATATATTGTTGTCTCCCTCCTTCGACAAATGTGTTACTTTTTTGTAAGTCGCTTTGGATAAAAGCGTCTGCCAAATGCTCTAAATGTAAATGTAAATCTCATTTTACAATGCGAGGCAGCAGAGCAACGCTGCGGGTGTTTTTACAATGCACATTAAAAGAAATCAACCAAATCAATGTGCATCCATGATCCTGTCATTAAAACGATCTAGTTAACTCATTCATGTAGATCTGTTTGATTCTAGTAAATGTGAACGTGGGTCCTCATCAAGTAGTGACCTCATCACATTATACTGTGTTTAATTGGCTGACTGTTTTTGTTCTTCACATAATCGTACAGGCGACAGTAGCTCAGGAGGTAGAGCGGTTGTCTGGCAACTGGAAGGTTGCTGGCTCGATCCCTGGCTCCCCCTAGCTAATTGTCGAGGTGTCCCTGAGCAAGACACCTAACCCTAACTGGATGAATGTGAGGCAAAACAAAAGCGCAATATAAATGCAGTCCATTTAATACCATTTAATACCATTTAATGAACCCTAACCCAGCAAATGAATGTACCTTTAGCCATACGGCAGCAGGCACCGCTTACGACTGTTGCAAATACATCTTTACCTTCGGCATTGAACACGTGATTCCACACCAGCCACTCGTGTTCGTGTTCACCTAACATGTTCCCGTGAGTAAAATCTCACTTAAACTTGTGTTGTCAGCTGAGAAAAAGAAACAACCTAACAGATTCCTGCGTATGCACGCAAAAAGAATGGAATTATTCATGCGTGGTCCATAAACACATACATTATGCATGACAACAAAACAAACAATAGATATACATACACGAAGCTTTGATTCCTACTGCCGCCCCGCGTTCACACAAGAGTTTGGAAAGTCTGCCCTGGCGCACGCACCACTTCACTTCTATCCAATATTGATTTGTATGCTTTGATGGTTCTCGGCCTCACTTGTAAGTCACTTTGGATAAAACGCAGGCAAAGTGAATAAATGCAAATGCAAGGGAGGATTGTCTCCTGTCGGCGCCGCACTCCAAGTGATCTCCAGTTTAAAGTTGGGTAAGAGTAACGAGCAGGTTGAACGGATCACATATAACGTTTATTATTGGCGTTATTAAGTGTCCGGTCCGCAGCGCAGGAAACACGTGGCGTTTGACTCTAGGAGGGTGCTTTGAATACGAGGGGGATCTTAAGGGCGGTTGCCTGTGACAAAAGGAAATGGGATTCATAACAGGGTCAAAGGTGAGCCCACTTCCGCCCCCCACTTACTGGATGCCATTTTGTCTCTGCCACTGCGGTTTGCGTGAAGTGGAGGTTAAACGGTGTGTGATTGCTCTCCGCTGACTGAGAGACGAATACTTGGTCTGTGGCTGAGGGTCAAGCTCAAACTGTTCTTCACAATGAAACCAGACGCGGGTGATATGCCACCGGCAGCCAGTAGCTGTACTTGAACAGTGCTGGGGTGTTTCTCTGTCTGTTCTGTCGTTTCAAATAACCACTTCCCCCACACACAATGTAGCCTAACCCTAACCCTAACCCTTTACTTTACAACTAACTTACTAATCACTAACTTACTTATTTCTGTCTGCCTTTATACTGTATTTACCTAGTTACTATGTTTGTTTTATAGTTGATTGATGTTGGTTATTATATAAATGTAATGCTTGTAAAACTTAATATACTGTATATATACTTATACGTCATGTTTCAGCCCCTGCTTTAATGTACTTACTAATGTGTCCCCTAAGAGTTCTCAACAATTACCAGGAGCCTCATGTATGGAGCCACTAGGAAACACTCTTGAGAAGTAATGCAGAGGAGATCAATAACAATGATCCTGTGTAATTATTTAACACCTCTTAATGCTCCATCTCATAAAAAGGATCTCCCGCCACAAACTTTCATAATCCAAAGCTTAACCTACTTTATCGCACCTCTTCTAGGAATAAGAAAACACGTGCTCCACATTCAAGCATACGGTCATGCCTATGTTTTCTTTTAAGACAACATGCTACAGAAATATCAATTAATTTCCTCTGAAACCAGACTTGGTGCAAAAATCCATCCATTTTTTTGGGGTTGGGATTGGGTTAATGAAGTCCGAGTGGGCGATCTTAGTATTCCAACGATAATATTGATTGATTCAGTACCTTTGGGGTGTGCCCTAAGTACTCCTGCTATCGCAAATCAAATCCCAGAGGATCGATAGCCGTCTCTCCTCTGATCACGCCAGGGTTTATTCCTTCCCTGGGATCTGTATATGTGCTGGGAATGGATCTTACTAGGGAGAAAGAATGTTGTTCCTCTCAGACTACAAACAGAACAGCCGTATAGAACGACGGTACTTTGGAGATGTAGGGGGGTTTTAAAGTTCCAGGTGTGAATCAGGACTTCATGGTGCCCACCCACCCCCACCTCACGGCACACAGACCACCGGCTATCAAAAACATCGCAGAGATGAATAATTTATTGACACACACGTACACTGTTCAACCCTTTGTAAGCGTCAACTAACAAACTATCATTTCAGGACCATTGCGAGCGGACAGCGCGCACACAGTTCTGAATGAAATGTTCTTTGCATAAAACCATTTGCAGTGTTGGGCAAGCTACTTGGAAAGTGTTGTGAGCTATGCTACCAGTTACTCTACTCTAAATGAAGCTTCGCTACACTGAGGAGAACCGTCAGTCAAACTGACAGGCAGGCAAATCATTTTCTGTTCAATTGTTTACTAAACAATAAGCTCTCTGTGCTCACTGCTCCAAAACCAATTTGGCAACAAACAAAAAACCATGTGTTGCAGGTGTCGAGAGTGTGTGTGTTCATCAACGTTTCTATGTGTGTGTGTGTGTGTGTGCGTGCGTGCGTGTGCGTGTGACACTCGGAATTAAGTCCTCTCCTCCTCACCCTCATCTTTCCATCAAGTAAACTCAAGCGTGTGTGTCTGTGTTCCCCTGCAGCAGACAAGTGGCAGGATTGGTCCGTGACATCGCCACCATACAGAAGTGCTTCTGTTGGATACACATGCAGGTCCATGAAGGGCTGCTGGCGTCACGTACTGATCCTTAGCGGGTTTATTTCAGACCGCAGCAGAAAAGCTCTGTTGCGTTTTGAGCTTCATAAACGCTGGGGATAGTGTAGCTTGTGTGCGGATGCTACCGCGCTATTTAATCAGCAAAACAGCTTCGCTACTGAAGAGCTATTTATTCAGTAAAACAGTAACGCTACAACCACGCTGCTGAGAAGTGTAGTTCAACTAGTAACGTGGCTACTAGCAGCACTACGGCCCGACACTAACCATTTGATAATTACTATAATTAACTAACCAGGGAACTCTGAATGATTTGTTCTGGAGGCTCAACATTATAGGCTGTAATGTAGCCTATGGCATAAATATCAAACATTATGCACAGCTCAATGACGAGTAGAGAAAGTGCAGAAAGCCGGTAATGTGTCATTGTTGTCCTCATTTAGAGACCGGCAAGGTTAAAAACATTCAGGAATGTTGCTTTATGTCCGTTACACTAAACAATCTGCAGCAGCTCTGCTGGTGAGATCTTGTCCTTTATGAAATGAGCCAGGAATGAGCCAACGCCTTGTCTAGGTCTGCCGGATACGTGGAGGACAGCTTCTCAGCTCGCTTGTCACTTTCTGTACAGTCCTACACCAAAGAGACCTCGATCCGTTTGGATAGGCATGACATGAGCCTGTCGATGATGACATAATATGTCTCGACCTTAAATCCCCGACTACCATCGGTGAATGTCGCTTCGCCGTCATTGGAGGACTCATCTGCAAACCACTTGGTTTTACTCATGCGCCAAACGGCATCGTATTGGTAGGACAGGTTACACTTCTTACAACTCAGAAAACTGATCTCTAAGTCAGAGTGTAAGAACTGCAAAAGGCCAACAGCAGTTGCTAAATCCACATCACTCTTTTGAAGGTGAATGCTTTAAATCTGCCCAACACCCTGTGCCACAAAGTACCCATCATCAGTCTCCAGCTCATCCACCTCACCTCCGAGCAGCATCACGTCTAGTGTCTGGTTCCCCAGCAATCTGTGTTTTTCCCGATGTCTCTCTTATTGTGGTGTAGTTCTCGGGGAGAGATTTTTAGAGTCAAACAAATGTGAATGTCACAGTTATGGAATACCCTGTTCCAGCGATGAGTGGATGCACTGCAAACAGTATAATGTGATTGCAGTAGATCATAAAAAGGATGTGGCCTCTTCAAAGCAATCATTTATGCTGTTGACACCGACAAGGTGCAGCACAGAGTGTCTCGTGAATCAGAGGGTTTTACCTCCTACAAGTCCAACCCCAGGCCTCGCACCATTTACACATTTACACACGAGGCTTTTATACCCGTGTGGCTACGGATGGGCTCAAATCCGAGGAATCTTTCAACTTAGTTCTTTGTAATTTGCCTGGTTAAATAAAGTTGAAATAAACAAAAAAATAATAAAGGGAACCTTTATTGAGGGAGCGTAAAGCAGTCATCCATGTCTCCAAAACAACAACAAAACTGTTTTGGAGACGGCAATATAGCAAATTGTTCTTACCTCCAATTCGAGTACCCCACACAGAACCGGGATATCTGCAGCCCAGTTCTGATAGGCTGCAGGGCCTCGCTGAATAGCCTTTTCCTGCACTTGCTCCATGATGGGCTCCCATCATACCGGGTCTCCTGGGATGATGTACTGATGCTGATGCTTGGCCTCAGTTCCCTTGTCCACAGCTCGATGCTGAGGCTGAGATTCCCCCGACGGCTGACTGCCACTCACTGTGTTCCTTCACTGAGCTGTTGTCATGGCTGGCTGGCTTCCGAGCGGTCATCGTAGCATTGCTGCTCACTGGTTTAGCAGGGCTGCTGTTAGCAAGCTTAGCTCCTGCTAAAGTTGCTGCTGCACCCCTCTGGCGGTTCTCCATGCGAATAAAGAAACAAGCTATTTGAGGTCGTTTTTTAAGTAGCCACACACTTTAGCTGTCATTTTGCATTACCACTAAGTTGCTGCCACTTCATCGTTCTGCTGCTGCCTTCGGCTGAGTCTGTGCTGTGTTTGGAATGTCAACGGGGTCTGATAAACTACTGCTATAATGAATGACCAGGGTTCTAGAGGTTATGGGGCAAGCATGCTTAGGACAGACTACACAGGGTAGATGCAGGACTCTCCACAGACAGTCACTGAGTTATTGTAATTACATGTATTTTATTATTTGTATTATTAAAAAATGCCCACGCCCCTGTCTCTGTGTTTGTGTGTGTGTGTTTACCTACAGTTGTCATTCCCCACCTGTCCACCAGATGACTTTGAAAAGACTCATCGCTTCATTCCCCTCACCACCTTACCACTCTCCCTGCACACTCCGTAACATTGCCCATATGGTTAATCTCCCATAGCCGACTATTGTTGTGTTTGCTGCCCTCTACAGGATACAACCAGGGAGCAGGCTAAACAATAACGCAGTTTGTCTGGACTTCAGTAGTATGCTCAAACAGCATAGTCAATTAGTATTCAATCAAATTAATTTGTTTTCATTTAGAGAAGTTGTATACATTGGTTTTGAGGATAATGAAAATGACTGCATGAGCTGTACTTCCAATTATTAGTTAGAAATGAATGCATGTTAATAAAAATAAATGTTTAACTCTGTGTGTGTGTGTTGCACATTAGAGAGCCTCCAAATTTGTTTTTTGGAACATTCATTTTTTGCTGAAATGATTCTTATTATACAAAGTCTGCAAGGTTTTCTGCTTCTCTTTGTCAAATGTTTCTAACCTGGATGTCGGCCCGATGCAGGATGTGTGTCACCTGGATACTGGCCTTCTGTGAGGTGGTCCAAGTTCTTATGATGGCCATATTCATATCTAACATACATGTGCGTGTGTGTGATGTGCAAGCAAAACATTGCACATTGAATTCTATTAATGTAATATTATTTACATTAGGGCACTAATAGAGCAAACCCTCTCCCATGTATGACAAATAACAATGCATGAGCTCACTGGCGTTTTAATAGTCTTTAATACAAATAAATAAGTGATTACTTATTTTTAGTGGTACTTTGTGCATCATTTATTTCTGAAAAATGAAATATAACAGACATATATAGCATCTCTCCAGGAAACGTTACCCCTTTAATCCTATGCAGGTCTTTAATGGATTCATACTCATGACGTGAACACCGATGTGCATTAATGTTATAACATGATACGGATGTTGAAACGATTACATTGTTGGAGGAACAATTGTTGTGTAACATTTTTGTTTACGGTTTGCACACAATGTGATCACCATTGCCTCACTGTCTCCATTTTTAGCAGACTTGGGAATTGGGAAATATTTATGTCAAGCGATTCATTCTGTCAACATGGCGCTTCAAAGATTCTCCAGCAAACTGGGTTACTACTGACTCTGTAATTCTCTGCTGGTTAGAGAGGAGAGGCAAGTGGAGGGATGGGAGAGAGAGCGACACTAGCTCAGGAGGTAGAGACGGTTGTCTGGCAACCGGAAGGTTGCTGGTTCGATCCCTGGCTCCCCCTAGCTAATTGTCGAGGTGTCCCTGAGCAGGACACCTAACCCTAACTGCTCCTGACCAGCTGGTTGTTGCCTTGCATGGTTGACACCGCCGTCGGTGTATGAATGGATGAATGTGAGGCAAATGTAAAGCGCTTTGGATAAAAGCGCTACATTGGACCTTTAAATGCAATCCATTTACCATGGGAGGTTATGGATTGGTTCATTCATCTGGGACAATTCATTAGCCTGTTTTCCACATAGTTACGGAATGCGTAGCACGTAAAAATAATCAAATCACATAAAACGAGAAAATATCTCGGAATTAGGAGATGCATAACTTAGATGAAGAAGCTAGAAGAAGCTACATCCACTTGACTATTTAATCTAGATCATATGTTATACCTATACCCCACGATACTCTTCAAACATGACCATTTTTAATGTTGTACCTAAATCTAAACTCAGGTCATTTTTACAAGGCAGTTGGATCTTAGTTTGTACTGCCGATACTCCAACATCTCGCTGCATTATAAGTCGTCTAAAATGACATTATAATGCAGATTGCCTCAGGTCACTTGTTTGCAACGGCAGCATAATATTCAATATTTAAAAGAAAAGGCCAAACACATTAATAAAACAAGGGAGGGAGTCAGAATGGTAACGAGTGGGTGGTGTGCTTGACAAAAGTCCCCTGGGCTGAGTCTGAGGAATGAGATGGATCTGTCAAAAAAAACATTGGCTGAATAAAATAAAGACATTGCTGTACACATTGGCCCTCCCCAACGTTAGCCTCGTGAGAACATCCAGGCATTGAAGTTTGTGTTTTCCAATGAATATTAGTCCGGCCTTGGCTGGGCATGCAAATGATTTCAAAATATGGGCGCAGCCTTAATATGCTCTTGGCGAAACCAGTTAGAAGTAAAGCAAAAACATATTATGCTCTGAGAAAAGACTTCTACACAGATTTATGTTCATCTTAGTTTTTACGGACAAACAGTTTTGTTTGTCCGTTGATTGACAGCTACACTCCACTCAGTCCTCGGGTGGCGCCCTTATCATTTGACAGACTGTGGGCTCCTTGCTCCATCATGAACTGAAAGCCCCTCCCCCAAGCGCTGATTGGTCAGATAATTTATCAATTTTTGTTAAAGGCTTTCAACGAGCTCAAGGCCAGACCGATCTGCAGAGAGACACAAAATATGAACTACGCCAGTTCAACTTTATTCACAAAAGATGTGTTTATTCTCACATACATTATACTATCGCGTACACTTTAAAGTTGATGCTACACGTGATTCAGATGTTTCTTAACGTCCACTCAACTTGCATTCAAGGCTTAATTCTGCTATATTCTGCCCCTGCCCATAACAAAGATGGCCACTAACGTAAAGCAATCATCTTCTCTCCTCTCGCACCTCTCCCACATCATCTCCTTGTTACACAGGCACTCCTGTCCACTCCTGTCCACAGCTGCCCACACCTGCCCATTTCCCTTTCTGCAGAGTTTCAAAAAGCAGGAGATTTATTTCTTAGAGGAACTTGTTACACGATGAATATCCAACCAATTTACTCAATCTTCTGCAGTAAACAGAGAAGGCGTTGTTTGTGTTTAGTTGGGCCCGAGAAGTCCAGGGAGACTTTCCTTATTTATTTATTTATTTATGTCCCCCCCTACCCCTCTCCAAGTGAGTACCAGCAGGGTCATAATAGCTTGGCTTAATGAGCACTATGATATAGCTCCGCTGGATTATTGGCAGTGTTTGGACACCTTCCCATTGTGGAAAACCATTATTCACCCCTCAAAGAGGGGCCTCTACGGCAGCTCCAAAAGCCACGCTGCATCTGTGTTGAGGAAGGAACACAGCCTGACTGGAACAAGAAAAAACAAAGCCTATTTAATTGAATGTCTTCATCGTGCACAGCAGCATGGAGGAGAAAAAGAAAAAGGCAAAGTAACGGAGCTGACAATCTCAATTCGGAAAGCAACTATAATTGGAAATGCATGAATGGGAAATGGCAGAGTTAGCTGCGAATCAAAATGATGGGATGGATGTTGTGATGCAATGCGTATCCATCCGTAACAGTGTCCACAACATCGCTGGCGTTTTGCACTGACACTGATTGCTGTGTTTCTTACCGACCAGTAGTCTCGTGATCCCCACTTAGTCTATTAAATGATGGAAGTCATGTGTCGGCCTCACCTTGTCTTCCACTGGATGTTGGACCTTTCACGTCTTCCACGTCATTTATCTTAACGCACGCTGAGGGTATTCAAATCTTTTATGAATAGAGAGGTACGATCCATTGGCTTTAATCCTCCCCTTGGAAACATCCTAGACATTTTAAACGCATCACAAAATATGACCAAAATAACACCAACGTTGTTGGACATTTGTTATAACTTTGAAATATCTGCTAGATATGTACTATTTAAATGACTATGTAAATACTATGATAAGTAGATTCACTGATTAAAACCACCATGATAAAGAAAAAGCAGAAGAAGAGCAGCAGGTGTATGAACTTAATGGTGTCACAGGGCGAGTACACCACCGCCGCCCAAAGTGATGTTAGAGGGGTAGGACGAAGATCGCTTGAAAGATTTGACCGTTTTCTGGTGACCAATTCTCATCACGAGGAGTAGATTGTGATGTAATTTCCCTCGCGTTCACATCAGTGTAAGCGATGCACATGTATGGCAGCGTAGAGGTCACTGCACTAAGTGAGTTACTCCGACTGAGACACACGAGCAGCCAAGGCAGTGGCAGGTGTTCTGCTGAGATGGGGGGGCTTTATTGGATGGTTATTGGAAGAAAAGTAGCTGAGTAAGATGGATTCAGAGCGACGGGAAGGGAGGGAGAACACGCGAGAGATTGAAGGATTAGACTAATCTATTGGACTTAATTGCATGATGGCTTTTTAATTTTGGCAATTCATCAGCGAGTTCAAGAAGTTTTCCTTTCCTTTGCTCCTTGCTTGCAACTTACAAGTCAAAGAGGAGTGTGGATAATTCCTTAATTCCCCACATACAGTACTGAAAATACAGTTTTTAATACCATTTAGACGAGATCACTGTGGCGCATAACTGGTTAGCATTTCCCCCTGATGTTTACTGGCCCGAACTATCGTCTGAAAGCAGAGCTGACGGTTATTCTTGCAGTGCAGCAGCATCTTGGAGAGCAGCTAATCCACTCCCTGCATCGTTAATGTGCGTTCCCCTGTGTTGCCTTGCTGCGTGTAACAGGGCGGTGATGGTGCGATATCCTCGGGCGTAAGACAGTAGGATGCCTTCTCCTAATCCCGATATCAGCACCACTCCATTACGCTCATGTACCACCACACCTACAGACAATTTCAAAAGACTCAAATTAGCCTAACACATCTTGGTGGAGGCGGGTGGGAAGAGAACCGGAGAGCCTGGCCGGGAGCCAGGTGTGAATAAACAGAGACGCTGGCCCAGAGACAGAAATCAATCCAGACTCTGGAGCTGCAGTACAGCATTGCGCCCTGCACCACAATGCTGCCCCTGTTCAATTATTTGTGTGACCACACAGTGCTGCTTGCAAAATTTGTCTACACTACCCATACCTCATCTGAAAACTGTCAAGGAATCGGACGGATTTAAGAAGATGCGAATTAGATTACGCGGGTCCAGGATCAGTAATTATTAGGTTTATTTTGGATTTCGTTTATTCGTATAAGAGTTAAGTACGTTGCGCTAAGCATTCTGTTATTCTCTGAGGAGATTGGAGAGGAGAAGTCTGAATTAGCAGGGAGGTTGAGAGGCGATACCGTGTGACAATAACATGTTATTGTTTATGCTATATAACTGTTAAGAGATATAGAACCTGTCTGTGTCAAAGAACAGAGAGAGAGAAGTATGCAGGGAGTGAGGGTTATCTGCTAGAGGCCTCGGAGCCACAGGTGTGTATGCAAGTCTTATTTAGCAATGAATACTAGCTAAGTGTGATGTGGTGTCACAGGAGAGTGTTTTGGGGTTACAGTGGACCAGTGTTAATTTAAAACTATGACGAAAATGTATGTTTTGTTTTCGTTGACGAGACGAGACGAGACGAGACTAAAATGCTATCGGCTATCGGACATTCAAAATACGGGATATTGTGCGTCTAGTCTGTCTGTCAAAAGACTATCAAAATATAAGCAATGCATCCCTGTCACTGGCTGAGGGATCATGTGACGTGCGGAGATTCCCAGCCAATCAGGTGATGATGTCCCCAAACCGACAGCGAGTCGTCACGTAATGTGTAGGTTCAATTAATGACAACAGTTTAATTAACAGCACAGCAACATGATGGCGGCTTCAACGCACAAAGAGCTTGGTCGGAAAAATAGAGTAGATATATGTAAAGACTTTATTTATAATTCAGCATAAAAGAAAACACAATGCGGTAGATGGAGAGACGCCCTGTGGCTACAAATTAGGATGGAAGAACACTACGAACTTGAAGAGACACTTGAATTCGCACCACCCTGCTATTTATGCCACAGTAAGTTAGCTAACTTGTTAAATGATAAGTCCTAATGTTAACCAAGCATATACATTTGCTAACGTTAAGTCAATGTTACAATGTAACAATTTTTTGTAAAAAATGTTAAATGTATTGCATGTTCCCACTAGCGAAGTGGAGATCGGACTTGTTGCCATGGCCGTAG
>OMKP01087425.1:0-29628 GCA_900302375.1 Bathygadus melanobranchus | reverse complement strand
CTTGGGTTCCCCCCATAGAACCCCACAACAAAAAACATGCAGAAGAACAGATTGCTCTTCGGTCCTGTCCCTGACCAAGACAGGACTGAGCACTTGGACTTGGTCCCCGGGCGCCGTACTGATGGCTGCCCACTGCTCAGGGAAGCGAAGGCATTCCACCGGCATTCCACCGGTGACGCAGATAATTGTATGTGTGTGTGTGTCGCCGCTCACAGCTTGTGTTTGAAGTGTCTATACCGTGTGGCAAATAAAGGACCAGTATAATGCGTTACATTAACGCCCCCCCTGTCACAGTGGGAACACTTGCACATTTTTTGTTGTACTGTAAATTGAAAGTGTATTGTAAATACCTGCAATTTTTACTCTCTTTTTATCACCTCATCACATCGTTTCTTGTTCTTGTATTTATTGTTTATTGTTGCACCGACTGACCAGGCCAAATTCCTTGTAATGTGAAAATTACTTGGCAATAAATCCTTTTCTGATTCTGATTCTGATGTCCTCTGATTACAGTTTCATTACAAATCAAACAGACACACTTGCCCTTGGTTTCTATGAAGAAATATTCATCTTTCCACCGTGTCTGAAATTTTCTGCATTCACTTGCTATCTTGCGTCTCTTTGGTTCTGCCATTTTTGGTCACCCTCAGTAAATTTTTTCTTTGATTGCTTGCTTTGTGGAGACGCTGCCTTGTTCAAGACAGTAGCTCCACCTAGTGTTAAAACAAAGAAGTACAATACAGTTAAGCGCAAATATTATGTGCGGGCCATAATCCATTACATTTTTAGAATTTGATGCAGGCCAATTAAAAATGGATGACGGGCCGCAGTTGGCCCGCGGGCCATAGTTTGGACACCCCTGGTGTACACCATACTCTTTGTAAAGGTTTCATGTTCCATATTTTCTATTAACCTGTTAACGGACTTCACTGCTCTGCCTGCTCGTGTTCTGACCTCCGGCCCTCTGTCTGCTTGGCTCCTGTGTAAGTATTTGACCCTCAGGCCTTGGTGTAGGGGATAGAGTATCATGGGACCCTGCCTTTTCTGGAGCCGGAACATCAGCTGAAGGGTCAATGTCAGGGTCAACATTTACAGAGGAGTCTTGAGGAGTTACTAAAGTCAGGTAAGTCGGCCTTTAGGTAAGTCCTCCTCTTCATCTCCTGTATGCTTTTATTGTCTGAATCTGACTTGCTCTACATGTGTGGGCAGGTCAGAACCCCCTAGAGAGAAACTTTAAATCTCATCCACCTTTCTTGACTCGTTCCCACCCTCAGAGGACCCATCACTTTCATCATGTGATGCACATATCCATGCAGAGGTATGGCCTTCAGAGGCTTCTACCTCCAAGCTGTTCAAATAGTCACTGTAGAGATGGCAGCTCGCTAGCCTCGCCTGAAATCGTGTTTGTTTGTTTGTTCTGGAACCGGTAGTAAGCTGACATTCAACATCAGGTTACGATACACAACCTTGTTCTTTCCATTTTCATCTGTGACTTTGTATACATGAGTCTGAGGGTTCTTTGACAGTGTAAATCCCAATTGTCTGCCAACTTTCTTTTCCCTCTTTCTGCTTTATTTGCAAGCAGGACTACCACCCACTTTACTCAGATTAGTTCCACGGACTCTCTTGTCATAGCCAGTTGCTTGGTGTTTTTGTTGTTTACTTGCATGCTGCAGAGCAATGCTGGCAGCCTCATGAAGGTTTGTCATCAGTGTCTTCATGTAGGTCTTGTAGTCGATGACAACTGGATCTTTCATCACTTGTTTGAAGACCACGTCCACTGGGAATCTAGGGACTCAACTGTACATTAGATGGAATGGGGTATATCCCGTTGTTTTGTGTACAATGGCATTATAGGCAAATTGTCATGGTTTGTATTTGTTGTGCCCAATGTTGTTTGGCTTTCAATGGCAGGGCCCGGAGCATACTCCCGAGAATCTTATTAAAGCTTTTGGTTCTTCCATTTCCCATGGGATGATAGGCAGTTGTGCGTGATTTTGTGACGCTGATTAGACTAAGGTGTTCTGCTGTGAGTTTGCTCTCGAAATTGGCTCCCTGATCGGAGTGAATTCATTCTGGAAAATTGTATATGCAGAACATGTTATCCCAAAGCTTCTTTGCCACTTGCAGTTTGGTTGGCACAGGGAATTACATGAGCCATTTTTGTGAAATGGTCTGTCATGACCAAAACTGTTCTTTGCTTACTATCCTCAGCACTCCAAAAATCAATGCACACCAACTCCATGGTTATGGAGGTTCGGATACTCTTCAGGGGTGCTCGGGCAGCAGGTTCAGGGTTTTCACAAGGATACATCGCTGGCAGCATTTGACATACTCCTTGATGTCTTTTTCCATTTGTGACCAGAAGAAGCGTTGTCTGGCAAGATGCAACGTTATAGCTTGGCCTTGATGTCCAGCTTGATCGTGTATTCCAGTAAGTACGTCACTTAAATCACCTTTCTTCCTCATTTTGATTCTTGGTTTGAACAGATCGTCTACATGCCGAAATGCGTTGAGTTGCTGCCACGTGATTGGCTGATTAGATATTTGCATTAGCGAGCAGTTGAACAGGTGTACCTAATAAAGTGGCCGGTGACGCAAATATCTAATCAACCGATCACGTGGCCAACAACTCATTGCATTTAGGCATGTAGACATGGTCAAGACGATCTGCTGAAGTTCAAACCAAATATCAGAATGGGGAAGAAAGGTGATTTAAGTGGAAAAAAAAGGATTTTAGATATATAATCTTTTTTTTTTTCTTTCTACTGGTACCAATGTCACCTCGGGAAAAAATTACCACATTCAAATAATAAATGGTCGCAGTCTTGAGCCCTGAAATACATTATGGTACATCTTCATTAGGGATGTCAGCAGTTAATCAGTTAATTGCAGAGAATATTTTTGACCGGTTACGCATGTCGCTCTATAGCTTGATTTATACAAACACACGCGCGCACACACACACACTTGATGATGTGGAGCCGATTTTTTTTTCTTCATTAAATTACCAACCCATTGGTAGCGGGTTGGGCTTTTTTGGGGGTATTTTTTGCCTGTGAACATTGAAATCCAAGCCAAATATGTTTATTATTACCATTAACCCCCCGCTTCCCCCAAACTCTTATTTCTATGGCCACAACAACCCTAGAACATTTATTAGATATTATTAGGTCTGTCTCTGTTGGTCTTGCTCTCTCAACCCATAAAAGGCACATCTAACCATAGAAGTGCCTCTTGTATTTCACGTCATTTTGTGGGTTTTTTTTCTTAAATTAACCGGTTAACAAGGGTTTGTTATCGGTCAGAAAAAGTCCAAATTAGTATCCCTAATATTCATCAGTTCTAAGGTGCTAAATGTTTTTGATAAATTACTGTTATTGACTTTTTACTCAACAAACGGAAAATTGGTACCTGGTGGCGGTGGCAACACAGGGCCTTTAAAGGCGGCTTTTAAATCACTATGTTATGATGGTAGACTCAGTGGTCGATGACTGTCAGCCATTGGTGATGGACGATGACATCGTCAATCGGACCAACACTAGTCCACGCTTTGTAAATGGTAAATGGATTGCATTTATATAGCGCTTTCATCCAAAGCGCTTTACATTGCCTCACATTCACCCATTCATACACCGATGGTGGTGTCAACCATGCAAGGTAACAACCAGCTTGTCGGGAGAAGTTAGGGTTAGGTGTCTTGCTCAGGGACACCTTGACACTTGGCTAGTGGGATCCGGGGATCGAACCAGCAACCTTCTGGTTGCCAGACAACACTCTACCTCCTGAGCTACTGCCGCCCATTTTGTATAACACAAAGGTATATGTGTTTCTTCACGTGCAGGTGTCATGATGGCTTTGTTGGAATGAGATGTGAGCATGCAGACCTCCTGGCCGTGGTAGCCACTAAACACAGACAGCAGACTGTGGCCACGGTGCTGGTCCTGTGTGTTATTGGTTGTGTCCTGACCATGCTGTTCTGTACACTTTTACAGTAAGTGCCATTTCTAAATGATCTATCTGTATTCCCAAATGTATTTTTGCGTGACGTAATGGTCTGCCATACCTTTTGCATGTTGAATTACCAGGAGCCCAATCACATAGTAGCTTCACGTCTGTTGCAACGTGGACCCTTCAAAATCACCCACCCACATAAAATGTTCACCCACAGTAGAACATACATACAGAACATACACCAGAAACATCAGAAAAAACATGAGGATTATCACATGAAAGAAGCTCTGATTCTTTTTTTCTTAGCTTGTTTTTAAAAACACTGTCCTGTGTGATCTGCCCCTTATGATTCCAAAGCAGTCTCATAAATGAAATGTCTGATTTCGACCAGATAAAGCAAAATTAAATTCTGTCTAGGTATCCACAGTAAAACTGTGGAAACTTGTCACCTTTTGGTGAAATTTTTATTTCAAAATAGGTCATTCACGTGGATCATGTATATCTGCAATGAATGGGGTTTAGTTCACAAAAGTCGTCTGCGGGTAAAGTAATCTGTGGGTAGGCGTGTTCACCATAGTGTTGTTCTGCTGCTCTGCAAACTATTCAATCCCAATCCAATAAGAACAAAGGTTTGAGTTGCTAGGCAGAGATTCCTGATGAATATCTAATCTGGATTCTGTTTAACTCTGCTGCGCCTACTGGTCACATTTAGGAGTGTTGCCGATATGTTTGTTGAAGTTGTTGCTAAATCAATACTTGTGGCACAGATTTGACTGACTAATGCTGTAATTATAATGTGTACTCTGTATTAGGTGGGCATTACGCATACATAGTTACTTTCTTGAAACTTTAACTTACTAATTAGTTAGATAATTTCATTTCACAGATCTGTTAAGCCCGTTCCACTTGTTTTTTGACTAAACTAAATGTAATGTCTAGAAATCTGCTGTGTTTCCGCCTCCATTGGGTCTAAACACACCAACAACTAAGAGTTGATAAAGGGTTTTCCAATAGTGAAATATTCAAGACTGTCCAAGACGGGACCATCAAAAATTGGTGTAGAGTCTGGTCTCAAGACCAGGACCGGGCTCTAGTACTACTTGTCCTGTCCCTTAATTACTGACTCAGTTAAGCAAATATGAAAAAAGAAACATTGCTAACTAAAACATTTTTTGCTATCCTAATAAGGTTGTTTTACTAGTTATAGATAGTCTCACAAATATAGTCTTACAAATCAGACTTTAGATTAACATCTAAAGTCGGGCAGACAAGCCAAAATCTGTGAATGGGGCATTCTGTTTTCTTTTGCTTCAAATTAGTTTCAACCAATCATGGTCCTGGGGTGGAACCACAACAAACATGATATGGTTGACCATCACCAGGGAGTAAAAAAATCAAAACGTTTATATGTTTGTCGATTATTCTCTCATTTCTTAGATTTTTCAACGAAATACTACTCGGCAAAAACTCGGACAGAAGAGTTAATGTAACCTGTTGACATAAGCACCGATTGTAAGACTTCTATAGCGCTATCACCGTAGTGGTGCTGCAGGCTCATCGTATTGGAGGTCTAATCAATATATTTCTTAAAATAGTCTTCTGAAACGTCCATCGTGCCACTGACTAATGAGTTTCTATTAGAAACTCATAGAAACTTAAGTTTAAAGTTTGGATGAATATCTCTGACCTCACAGTGTCCATTTCAATAAATGCTAAACAAAGCGCTAATGCTCAAAATCACACATAAATGGCATTTACTTAATGTCGTTGATTCGTCCGATAACATTTATGTGGCTTTGATGGACGTACCCCATTGCAAATGACACCATATGTGGTACACATGCTCTGTAGACGAGCCTGATTAAGTTTATCATGGAATCTTTAAAAAAAATGTGGAAATAAAAACATCACCGCTTTTCTTCAGAGGGTCCCAGAGCCTTGAAACAGAGTAGGCACATAGAGGACAGGCTGTAAAAAGGCGGTTGCTGGCGTTGCGTGTGGGCTGTGAATACCTTTCTCTTGCAATTTTAAATAGGTATTTTTTTTATTTTTATTTATTGTTATTGCCCTGGATATTATTGGGTATTCAGAGTATCTGGATAATTCGCAGTCAAAGTTAAACACTCAGCCCTGGTGCCCTGATGGACAATCATTTCTGAAACTTTGGATATAGGCCTTATTTGACATGCTGAATGATTTTCCCTCTTGGACCCACCAAGGTCCATCTGGATGGATTTTTCTGTACAGTGAAAGGTTTCGGGAAATTTAAAAAATCTTCTATATAACCACTGGTCCAAATGACACTTTATTTTATCAATCACAACTCCGCTTCAGATGGTCCCAGCTATGCACATAGAGGACAACACCCTTAAATATGATGACAGGGTCAACTAAGCACTACTTTGCCCACAGGGGGCACAAAATCACACATATACACACACAGCATTTTCTCTAAAACTGACTCTGCTTCACTCATAATCGCTTGGAGATTTATCTCATTGCCCCAAGGGACCACCCTTTTCCGCAACCCACTGGAAAAGGGTGGTCACTGGGGTTGGCAGTGCATGTGGGCTGTGAATACATTTCAACTTTTACATTTAGGGCATTTGGCAGACTCTTTTATCCAAAGCAACAAGTTTCAAGCACTCCTGATTTTTAGGTCAATAGAACAAGTTACAAGCTTATAATTGCTAGGTTGACCCCTTACTGTAAAACAGCAAGGTAGCCAGGATACGATGCTATGTAATGCTAAGTACTATTTCAAATGTCGGGACATACTAACATACAAAGTGCCAGGACGTACAGACATAGAAGTGCTAGGGATCCAGGAGGGGATGGGATTCAAGCAGTGTTCGAGTAGGTGGGAAAGGGTTAGGGAGGAGAGGTGGGTAAGAAGGGAAGCCATGACAGACTCCAGCTGAACTCTGAAGCTGATTAGCAATTCTGCTGTCCTGACATCGGTCAGAAGCTCATTCCACCACTGTGGTGTAAGGACAGAGAAGAGTTGTGACTTTGTGGAGCGATATTTGTTTACTCTTAGTGATGGTGGTACCAGGTGGCCAGCTGAAGTTGTTGAGCGGAGCACTCGAGCTGGGGCATGGGGTTTGACTAGTACTTGGAGGTAGGTGGGCAATTCCACTGACAGTCTTGTAGGCCAGCACCAATGTCTTGAACGTGATGCAAGTGATTACAGGGAGCCAGTGGAGGTCACAGAAGAGGGGGGTCACATGGCAGAACTTTGGTAGGTTCAACACAAGACGTGCTGCAGCGTTCTGGATATGCTGCTTGGTCCTACAAAATCTGTTGAAACCCCATTGTACTTGTTAGTATTTTTCCTGACAGATCTTGGAAACTACACGGTCAAAAGTTTTGTAAATTGACATGCCTGTAGAACTAACCCTAACCCTAACCCTAACCCTTGTAAAACAAGTGACGGGTACAAAGGATTAACCAGATTTGCCCATAGGTAACGTTATAATCAGCATTTTTATGTAAAAAAACTCAAAGCCCTGCCATTGCCACTAGGACAGTGCAATATGCATGAAACTTTGTAACTTTCTCATTGCAACTTATTTTGGACTTTGGACTTATAGCAATGACCACCATTTGATCAAATGCCCACACAGTAAGTCCTTCTGAGCCCTAGGTTGGAAAAGCTTTAAACTTGTCTGTGGGACTATCACGTCATTTTCCAAAAGTCTGTTTTTATAATGGATTTTTCCACTAATTACTTCATAAACGTGATGATTTTGTTGTTTACTTCCGTTAAGCCTGTTTTTATGGCATACTAATGTAATTTTACCATACTCACCAAGCAAGTATAGTATGGAAGACTTCTCAAAATATACTCTGATTTGCCTCTTTCACTTCTCATGTCCATGTGACTTGAAGTGAGTGGTAGTGTGTGGCAGCAAAAGTTAGCATTGTTCTGCAGAAGGTCCTTGGTTGAAATCTGACTTCAACACATGGTACAAACTAGGGATGGGCATTTCAAGCAAAAATACTATTCGATATTCATTGTTAACAGAGTGCGCAGCTCGCTTGGATTATCATGGTATAGTTTCTCCAGTTTTGCAGTAATAGACTTTATTGATGGGACCGTAAACTCCAAAAAATGCCATCAAACTTCGACAACCCTCGTCTTCAACAAGGCTGACTGGAAACATGTCTTTCGCTATCAGTTCCACACAGACGTTTTGACGACTGCACTAGCCTTTGCATGTTTACTGTACAGTAGCATCTAGCGGCTAGCCCATCTAGGGACTAGCCCCATCTCAGGGAAAATATACTTTTTAAGATGAGACGATAGTCGTATAAACTATTCGATTTTTTATAATTTAATGACCCATCCCTAGTACAAACCCTGTTATCATTGCTTGCTAATATATTTGTTGTGTTATTCTGGATAATAAGTTTGTGTTCTCAGCTGTTTGTGGAGACGGAGACACGCTCTTTACTATGTTCCAGAAAAGTCCAGCGACGCACTGAAAGGGGGGGCAATGTTTTGTCCTTCTGAAAATGGTACTGGGCGTTTTTTTAACTCATCATTATTATTTGCAAATAAGGCCATTTCTATACAAACTATAATTATTTAGATTTTGCTCAGTTGTGGAACAACATACTAATTAACATTGCTTTATTTTACAAGTTTTGCTTTTACTAAATTGACCAAAATCTGTGAAAGCTTTGATATCATTTTTCTTTCTCTACAGTTGTGTGAGAAGAGGATGTGGATCAGAGCATGGGGTACTAGGTTATTTATTTCCCCGGCTTGGTCCAGTGTGCCTGAAACCACTTGGCTTCCTCCTCATGATTGTGTTGGTTTTTGTTTGATCTGATTCATAAAAGACCTTTCTAGTTATGAAGAACATCTTCATGACCAAGACAAATGCAATCAATCTACCAGGTTTGGAAGTTGAGAATCATTTCAAGTGAATTGCTTGTTTTCTTTATTTTTCATTTTTTTGAACTGCAAGATTCAAGGAAGAACCGGTCTCCCTGTTGTATTTCAATGGAATTAGCGAAGGCTAATGTAGACTCTTTTCAACAACGAGAGAGGAACATGAGTGGGTGCTGGATGCTATAGGCTGACCATGGCGTGTTATGTCCTAATTCTTGTTGGAATCAAGGATTGCCTACAAGGACTGATGGAGAGATGGATTTATTTATTTTGGACTGCAGAAAACACCTGTTTGAAGTCGGAGGACTGCAATCCCCATTCTTGTCTTTTTAAAATTGCATGCACATAATTTACATCAGATTATTTCATCAAGCACTGATTTAGTTTTAAGTTATGCTGGGGGAAACCAATTCTTTAAAAAAATTCTGTTTTTAAGCAAGGGATTTGAACTCTTCACTTGACAAAATGGGGGCCTGTCTCGAAATGACTTCTGAACTTATAATCATAACGGTTCGCGGATCAGTAACACGAATGGGCTTCTCCCATTAGTATCTGGGGGAACAGAAATGAGTGCTCCATATATGAGTACTAAATCAGGCTGTATTGTCATTCATGTTTTTAATTCCTAAACTCAACTTAAAAATGTCTATGTATATATTGGGGGGGATTGTGATCCCTAAGCTATTGATGTGGCAACAGAATACCATTGACTGGAAGCAAGCTCACCCCTTAAAACCGCTATGAGAGATGCCGCATATACTATGAAAAAGCACTTAAGGGAAGAGGCACATTTCTATCACTGTTTATACCACGTGTACATAGTCACTTATGCATGCTTACACTTGAATCACTGCTAATGCTTTTTATATTTTACAAACATCAAATTATTACGGTAGACACATGCCATAACTCTGCACCCATGTCATGCTTTTAGCCTAAGGGGTTTCTTCCAAAAGTTGCCTCAGATTGGCAAGCGAAAGGTTGATGTCAAAGAAACAAATCAAGCCTTGTCGGAAATGAGTGAAGGAATATAAAAATGGATGAAAATAATTAGCAATACGAGTATCTGTTTTTTGGGAAATATTTGGGAGAAACAAGTAAGAAATTGTGTAACAACGCTCCAATGTACATTTTTCATGTTTACAGTTTGTCACAATCATAAACCAATAGCAAATATGACAAACAAAATGTTACAACATAAAATATGTTGTATGTGTAATGTAATCTGTCTGCTATAATGCTTTGTCTTGGTTCTAAACTTAAATTGCCAGATGTATGCTTCAGTTTGTCAGACCTGTATTCCTTGGAATTCTGCTTTTCAATTAATATTTGAATTTGCAAATGGTGTTCTTGGTATTTATTTTCTTATTTTCTTTTTATAGCTACACATTAGCTTCACACCCTTCTTCGTACTCCTTGCGTAATCTTTCTACATTCTTTTTGATTTTTTTCAGTTTCTGTTCATATAAGAGGCTGAGCATCCATTTTACCATCCACTGATTCTACTCCTGCACAGAAAAGACCCCTGAACCTGGGGCAAAGTCAACACTTTAGCACTAAAGGAAATTCTGTCATCTCTGCACTGAGCTAGGCTTTTTCATTTAATTTGTTTTGTTGGGCCAGTTTGTGTGTTTCCTGTTACTACAACCTTTTTTGTTTTTCTTGTCTACTAGCAGCTTCACATGATTTGCGCCTGTTAATGTGACAATTTTGATTGTGATGTCCCAGTCGCTCCATTTCCCATTGCTCCATTACTGGGGTTGTGATGAGCGTTCTTCTCCATTATCTTCTCTGTCTCCACCATGGAGCTGGTCTTTGTTTCCCCAATCCCATTATGTTTTCAATTGGATTGCTGTGGAGCCCTTTAGAGCACTCCTGGCTGAACTAATAAAGCAGCTTTGGAATAAGCAGCTCTTCTGTGTGGCTCTCTGAAGATGCACAATAGGCTTAGGCATGGGACGGAGAGCACTGGAAACAGTTTACGCAACCACACGCTTCATAGCCTATGTAGTGTGAGGCTGGGTAGCAGTGCCGTGTCCTTGTCCCATTCTGGCATTGCACCGGAAATACATGGTACAGGCGGGTGGAGCTGGGTTTTTTACCTGCTACAGACCCCTCTTTGTAGTTGGTTAACTGGATAACTTTTCTAACATTAACAACATTCAGACACTAGGTGTCACACTCCCCCTTCCATTCCTTTCCAGTGGTTGCCAGATCATTGCACAACTTGCATAAGATTATATCATGTTTACTTATTGTGCCAAGCATCCCGATTGAAACCGCTGATAAAATTACTATACAGGATTGAATATAATTAAAACCCAGACAGTCTTAAGTGATTTATATGCATTTGTCATCAGAATCGGGTTTATTGCCAAGTTGACAGATACAAGGAATTTGTCTTGGTCTAATGGTGCATACAGAAAGAAACAAGTCAAAAATCTAAAATAATAAATCACAAAATACACTATAAAATACATTACAAAATAGACAGACACATACCAAAGGGTATGTGTAAATAGTTTAAGTAAGATGTGTGTTAATGTAATACATAGTGCAGATGCGCATAGGGCAGCACTAGCTCAGGAGAGAGACTGTTGTCTGGTAACCGGAAGGTTGCTGGATCGTTTGAACCCTGACTGCTCCCAACAAGCTGGTTGTTGCTTTACATGGTTGACACTGCCGTCGGTATATGAATGGGTGAATGTGAGGCAATGTAAAGCACATTGGATAAAAGCGCTATATAAATAATCAATTTATAGTGAGTGTATATAGTGTGTGGGGTGGGTAAAAGTCCGTGTCAGGGGGGGTTAATGAGGCCTTGTTAATGAGGCCAACTGCTGACGTGAAGAAACTGTTCTTGTGGCGTGAGGTTTTGGTCATGCTCATCCTTGCGTCCTCCTGCCAGAGGGGAGTGACTCAAAGAGTTTGTGTCCGGGGCACAATCTTTCCTGCACGCCTCAGGGTCCTGGAGGGACGGAACATTGGAACCAATCACCTTCTCAGCAGTGCGCTGCAGTCTGCCCTTGTCCCTGGCAGCAGTGTACCAGATGGTGATGGAGGTCAAGAAGTGCACCATCATTGTCTTTGGCAGGTTGAACTTCCTCAGCTGCCACAGGAAGTAAATCCTCTTCTGTGTTTTCTTGGTTAGGGAGCTGATGTTCAGCTCCACTTGAGGTAATGATGGCACCCAGGAAGCAGAAGGACTCCACAGCGTTGGCCGGGGAGTCACACAGGAGGATGGGAGTGGGTGAGGCTGTGTGCTTCCTGGAGTCTACAACCATCTCCACTGTCTTTAGAGCATTGAGCTCAATGTTGTTTTGTGTGCACCAGGTAACCAGATGGCCGATCTCCCACCTGTAGGTGGACTCCTCACCACCAGAGACGAGCCCAATGAGGGTGGTGTCATCCGCAAACTTCAGCAGTTTGACCGACTGATGGATGACGGAAAATGACAGGATGCACGTTGATCTGACGACAGTGTCGATGTAGATTCCCAGTTAGCCAAAGTTAGCCTTGGCTTTAGCTTACCGGTCAAGAAGAAAAGTGACTACCTCGGCATGGCATTTCAGCCCTTGAAACTCCTTCAGCTGACTCCAACGAGCAAAAGCTGAACCAATGGTCTTGTTCCTGATTTTGTTGTTGAGAGCTTGGGATTGATAAGAGTTTTTAAGTGTTTCCCATACTCGCAGGCAACTACTAAGACTCTCTGATCACTGACGACAGAGATACCATGTGATATCCACGTTGGTATACTATTGGCTCACAAGCCTTGTTAGAATTGGGAACCAAATGTCAAACATCTTACAGAGATAAACAAAAACATTCATTATGGACCAATAAAAAAATGTGTAAATGATTAATTCTTATCTCTCATAACTTTTTTGGGGAAATGCGATACTTTTATTTTGCACCTCCCCCTTTCTAGAAGCTCTGTGGGTGTAAAAAAAGTCTCCATTAAAAAAGTTATCAATTGAACCTTTTACCTTTTTAATTAGGCCTATAGTGATAGGAACGAATGCATAATAGCGAATAAAACTGTTGCGAACTCCATACTCTACGTGTATGGCATTGAGTATTGAAAAATGAATAAATACATTAATAAAACAGACCGATTATTTTTAACAGCTAATCTGAACAGACTTCTATAGTGTGAAGGCAGGAGGAGGAGCATAGGATATATAATACAGGCCTTTTTTAAGGGTTTAATGTCATCTTTTACTGGCACAATTCCAATGATTGGCATAGTGTGTAGCAGAAACATAGTGGGACTGGTAAGAAATCTGATTTTTGTTATGATTATTGCATATACATAATATTAGGATTATTTATATTGTTATTCAGTATTGCTAAGGTGCTTTATGTGTATTTATTTGGGTAGAATGGATTGTGGAAATGCAGGATTCTCATATCCTGGTAGTAATTCACCAAAAAAAGTTTGATTATAATTCTTAGTGTTTAAAGCGCAACACCCTAAGAACATGTTATGGTTAACATTAAATGAAGTGCATTGAGTGTTAGAAGCCCTGGTCTTTAGCCCATAAACTGCTGCAGACGTAGAGGCAGCTCATCCAGTGAGCCAAGCCGATGCTCCGAGGGAATGTCTGAGTTAGTGTACTTGTTCTGTCGATCTAAGATGTATCCGTGGATGCCCAGAGAGCGAGAGCTGAGATAGTCCAACAGATAGTGGTCCCCAATGTGAGCAGTGTTGGATGCTGCTATCCCACATTTCTGAAGTGCTTGCTCAAAAATGGCAGGGTCGGGCTTGGCCACACCCGCTTCCTCTGATGTCACCAGGAAGCTGAAGTGAGGCAGCAGGCCGCAGGCTTGGAGGATTCCCTCGAGGCGCCGGTCGAAGTTGGAGACCACACCCAGGGTCAGGCCCAGTGAGGAGCAGCACTCCAGAGCCTTCTGGCTGTCTGGGAACACCTGTTGTAAAAATGTTTTTTAAATCACAACTGTTAACCTCACAATGTGCATTTACAATACAACACAGTGTATTTATACTGTTTATATTATATATTCAAATTGCAACAGCAGTTTAAATTGGCTCACCCACCTCATTAGTTTGTCATATTTAACAAAACGTTTATCTGCTTTTATCCAAAACAAGTACTGAAGAATTGTATTATAACACACACACACACACACACACTTAATTTACCTCCCAGTTCTCTGGATTGCAGAAGTCTTTGTAAAGGTTTAGAGCCATGGTGTTCATCAGGATCGGGTCTTGAACCTTGCACCGGGAGAAGGTGTCCCGCACCACCTTCATCCACCAGGCCTGTCCGTCCATGCCCTGTGTGATGCCGTAGTTGGGGTAGTGGCGGGAGAAGTGCTGATAGGCCTGCCGGAAGGCCACGTCTACCTCAGAGGGTTTCAGGTCCAGGCCCGCTCTGTGAGCCTCCTTGCAGTACTGTTGGCCCACCGACATGCGCACCTTCAGCAGCGTGTCTTTCACATCCCATAATACACACTGCAAAGAGCCCCGCATTGTACCTTGAACCACAGAAGGAGATTGTAATTTTACATCTGGCTTGGAAGTATTCAGTGATTCGAATCTCTCACAAAAACAATTAGGCTATTAGTACTTACCTACCGACCAGGCCTAACCTAAAACTATCTTAAATAAAAAAAGCATACATGCGTTTTCTAGTTTTCAGCTTGAAAGGAAATAGAAGAAAACAAACGCATCTGAGCAATATTTTTTTTACCCTGAATTTATGTGACCCCAGCGTGTTTCCTTGGCTGCATTAGCAACAAAAACAAGACGTAGCTAGTTAGTAATTAGTCGTTACATTACCTAGTTAGTAGCAGTAGACAACAATGGTTAAATTGTGTCTTGATTTGGTTTTGAACCCATTTGATGTTATGAGCAATACGTAAGCCTATCTTTATCACATATATGCTATGGCATATACGACATTTAATGTTTACCTTAGGCTTCGATTTGGCGATCTAGTCTGCAAGGCCACAGACCTGTTACTCCAAGAGGAATGTATGACTTTTAGCTGTCACAGCCGTCTAGTGTTTCGTATACACACAAGAAATCGAAAATCATACACCTCGTTGATGTATTAGAGCGGCACAACTACACAAACGTTGTGTGAAAAATGTAAGTGTACGTAGCAGTTCCGCTTTTGCTAAACAACAATGTTTACTGAAACTTAACTCCAGCACAGCAGGTGGCAGTAACTACAAATAAAATGAAGTCTGATTCGAAATACGCATGCGCATATTCTCATGCGTGGTGAATGAAAACAAAGCCAGAGAGGTTACAGGAATTGAAGAAAGTGTTGTACTGTTGTTTTTTCGAGATTTTATTCAGTCCGACATTTACCATTCACTTTTGACGGGCAACACCAATGGCAACTCGAGCTATTCGAATGTTTTGTAGGGTCGAGGGGTTGTTTTGCGTGTACAAACCACCCGGCGTCCACTGGAAGCTCGTCCGAGATAGGATAGAGACTTGTATTCTTGAAGGTAAAAGACATTACACAATTAAACGTTTGACTGTTAACCTTCAATTCAAACCACATTAATTTGAAATGATTTGACATGGACGTTGAACTAACGTTATTCATGCAAATGTTACATGACGTTACTAGGTGTGAATCACACCCCGTCCTTGCCCCTTCCTCATGAGTTTTTATCGGAACCAGGCAGTGGGAGCAAAGGTCCAACTGAACGGACGGTCTCTACAGTCTCGCTGCCTGCACTGGCCGCTCATCCTCTAGGTGCGTTTCCGTTCTTCCATAGCAATGCTCTGCTCTCGATGAAACAACTTTGTGCAACATTGTCTTTTTTCTCATATGTAAGTACTATTGGTATAATATTGGTTTGCAATGGAATCTACTCGTATATATGTATAATTTCATACTTACTTCATTGCGTATCTGTTATTTTTTATATTATTTTATTAGCACAATAAAAAAGTTATTATATAAAGGCACTGTTGGCTGCCTGCCTGAGTGGAATCAAAATTGTTTCATATTTTATTTACTGTTGCAGTCCGTGGACCTGAGTTCAGACGTATCAAAGTTGGAGTAGGACATCGTCTAGACATGTCCTCCTCTGGAGTGCTAGGTGAGGTTTTGAGGTTAATCATTGAAATATAGGATAACTCCATCATGTCACATAGATGTTTTATGTCTTCGGATGTTTCACTATTGACTATTTATATTCACTTGGCTCATAGTTATTGGAGTTGGACATGGCAACAAGTCGCTGAATGAGCTTTACCAAATGCGTGTTACAAGGGTAAGCTTGTTTTTTTAATTATCTGCTTCTGTGGTTTTAATGTACACAGTTTTTGTCAAATTTGTTTTAAGGATTTTGATTGGATTGTGTTTTCCAGGATTATACTGTGGATGGTGAATTTGGGATCGCAACAGACGATTTCTATCACACTGGCAGGATTGTTGAAAGATCCACATATGGTATGCTTGGCTTTGTCTGCAGTCTATGGTGATGCATTTATGTATTTGCATGTGGCCTAAATAATAATTTCAGTGATTCTCCCATTCTTGATGTGTGTGACAGATCACATTACACGGGACAAGCTGGAGAAAGTCTTGGCCATGTTGCAGGGGGCCAATCAGAAGGCCTTGCTCATGTAAGCTTCATCACATTTTAAGAACCTATTTAACAGATTTGCAAAAAATGGTCACGTACAACATAACCCTGAATCATAAGCGCTTATATATATATATATATATTTATTTCAATTTTGACTGAATAATTTGTAAAGTTTGTTAAACAGGACTTCATATACATTTTGATAAATTAAATGCCAAGCTTACATATACAGACACATATTGTCATTGTGTCACAAATAATTGTGCTGGGCGGTCTCCCTGCAGGTACTCCAACGTGGACATGCGCTCGCAAGAAGCCTATGAGATGGCTGTGAGAGGTGTACTGGGTCCGGCTGGAAAATCTGCCCCCATTCTGACAGGGCTGCGTGTCAAAAGCTTTCAGGCTCCACACTTCACTTTGGGTAAATATATCTGTTAAATGAAGTTTTCTAACATTTACATAGCTTACATGTTGTTATTCATATTTTGCTGGTATTTGACAGTACATGTAATCACAAAACATTATTAATGCTTGGCTTGGCCGTTAAAGGCTAAAACACTTTGATATTGTTACAAAAGTCTAATGTCGATTTACGATGAATTCCAGAGGTTTATTTGTCTGATAAGTGTAATATTGTACTTTATTTGCAAATTGTCAGATCTTCTCCAATGTTCATAAATTCAATAAATGAATCAAATGTATTATATATATGTATTATATGTATTATATACAGGCTTTATTATTAATTGTGAAAGCTTGCAAGACATTTGGCAGTATGCTTCAACATCAAATTTTGACTGCCCCTTTGTAACAACAGCTACTGGATTAGAGAGCCGGTAACTCAGCTGGGGGAGCTAGAGCTAGAACAAAGCTTAGCCAGTGGTGCATTCTACAACACTGTGCTGGATTTCGACCGTGTACCCCTCGCTTTCGGTAAAAAAACTTGAATTCTGGCACGCCCCAGAAAAACAGCATCAGCAACAACTGCGGCTAGAGATAAGGTTGAACAGCGGCGAAGTTCCCCTTAAAGAAACAAACACTGCCAGAACAAACCAAATCGGCTGGGTTAACAATAACTACCAGTCCGTTTCCTCTTCGCATGAGGCCATTTATGAGGTTGCTAGACTGGCAAAAATGTGTATTATATACATATCTTACAGACATCTGAACAATGTAAAATTGTTTTAGACCATAGTTCATCTTTTATGATGAGTATCACTATTCACTTAGGACCAAGTCGCACCATCAACCGAAACTCAGCAGTTTGTAATTATTGGCATGGCTGCTTGGACGAGCAGGGAGTTTACCAAGATGAGTTCAGATTGATGTTTGACTGTTAATTACAATCAGTTCTGTCCTGTGGTTTCTGGCAGAGGTGCAGTGTTTGAATTAAATTCAGTGGTATCGTCTCTGTCCTCTGTTTCCAGAGCTGCAGTGTTTGAATGAAACTCAGCGGTATCTGCGTAAAGTGGTGCACGAGATTGGTCTGGAGCTGCGTAGCACAGCAGTGTGCACAGCAGTGCGGCGCACACGTGACGGACCCTTCACACTCGACCAGGCCCTGACCCGGTGCCACTGGACCGCTTCTGATGTGGCGATGACAGTCAAGCGGTACCACGCCGTTAAGAGACTAAGCAGACAACATCTGCACTCTGCACAGAAGAGTCCAGTTGAGAGCAGTGAAGACACAGTTGCACACTGAAGATTCATGTACTTGACATGCAGGATGAAAATGAATTTACCATTTGATTGAATGTAGAATGTACCTCATGTGCATTCTCCATTAGCCCAAATATAGAATAATGTATGTGCATTTTCAGGTTATGGGCACACAAGAACTCAAACTGAGAATTACCGTCCAATAGATTTTTTTAAAGTGTACGTTGCATTGAACAAATGAATAACTAGGCTATATATATAGATTTAAATACTTGTCCCACATAAGGACATTTTAAACATGTATAAGTCGAATTATATATGTATATTATATATTACTAATTTGTTTTAGACCATATATATTCAACATATAGTCCACACATAGGTTTATACATAACTTCCTCAGCAGCATCTTGTACTCTTTTTCTGTTGTTTTTGCACAACAATGCCTTCCTCCATTTTGTGGTCATTTTCAGTCAACATCCTGACAATTACACAACATTATTAACAGCATAAAAAAACAAGCCATGATTTATGTCTGAAAATTTAAGCATGGTGGTTAATTTGCAGAAAATATCACCTTGCCAGGGATTCCATACTGGAAACAATGTGTTCACCTGTGGCAGCACTGCACTCATTGAAGTCGATATTATATTCCTGAAAGTGGGGAATTGAGTCTATTTAGCTTAGACATGGAATACAATCTAAAATAAGGTAAACGTTTCTACACGAAGGGGCTGATTCACATTATTATAGGGGATTTAGCAATTCATGCACAATTTTGACAATCTTTAGGGACCAATCTTATTTCAAGAAAGGCATGTACCACCCAATTGGTCACGGCCCTGTTTACACATCCAAAGTCGTATACGAATGGATGTTCGTATACTGTACCTTAGCAAGGAGTTGTCCCTCAGACGGATTAACCTGGCGTGTTGCACAATCACTTTTGTTACCAAGCAGCAACATTATTACATCTTCTCCAGCACTCTCCTGCAAAAGGTCAGAATATAGATAATCTATATCTAGATATAGACCTATCAGCCACAACATTAAAACCACTGACAGGTGAAGTGAATAACATTGGTCATCTCGTTACAATGGCACCAGGGGTGAGATATATATAGCAGCAAGAGAACAGTCAATCCTTGAAGTTGATGTGTTGGAAGCAGGAAAAATGGGCAAGCGTAAGGATCTGAGTGACTTTGCCATGGGCCAAATTTTGATGGCTAGACGGCTGGGTCAGAGCATCTCCAAAATGGCAGGTCTTGTGGGGTGTTCTCGGGATGCATTGGTTAGTACCTACCAAAAGTGGTCCAAGGAAGGACAGCGGGTGAACTGGTAACAGGGTCATGCATGCGGGGAGCGATCCCTCAGAAGAGCTACTGTTGCACAAATTGCTGAAAAAGTGAATGCTGGCTATGATAGAAAGGTGTCAGAACACACAGTGCATTGCAGCTTGCTGCGTATGGAGCTGCGTAGCCGCAGACCGGTCCCTCTTTCAGCAGGATAATGCGCCCTGCCACACTGCAAAAATTGTTCAGGAATGTTTTGAGGAACAAGACAAAGAGTTCAAGGTGTTGAATTGGCCTCAAAATTCCCCAGATCTCAATTTGATTGAGCATCTGTGGGATGTGCTGGAACAACATGTTCGATCCATGGAGGACCCACCTTACAATTTATAGGACTTAAAGGATCTGCTGCTAACGTCTTGGAGCCAGATACCGCAGGACACCTTCAGAGGTCTTGTGGAGTCCATGCCTCAAACAGATCAGAGCTGTTCTGACAGCACAAGGGGGACCTACACAACATTAGCGAGGTGATTTTAATGTTGTGGCTGATCGGCGTACATATATCTATATATATGAGAAAGAGAGGTATGACCCTGTTTACCGGTTGTCCTTCCTTGGACCATTTTTGTAGGTACTAACCACTACATACTGGGAAGAACTGCTGTTTTGGCAATGCTCTGACCTAGTCATCAAGCCATTACAATTTGGCCCTTGTCAAATCCGCTCAGATCCATCCTGCTTGCCCATTTTTCCTGCTTCCAACACATCAACTTCAAGAACTGACTGTTCACTTGCCGCCTAATATGTGTGTGAACTTGACAACGTCAATTGCCATTGTAACGAGATGATCAATGTTATTTTATATATAGCCACAAAACATTTTACTACCTGACCGGAAATACGATAAACATGGCAACAGTAGAGGACTTATTGTTAATATAAAAAATTGATGATGAAAAGCATAATCAATACAGCTGTTCAAATTTCACCACCATTGTGTACTACTACTGCTTCGCTGTTTACATCTAGCAGTCCATCACAGGATTTTTGTTGTAGCCTACTGCCGCGCGATTTCTGTTGGTATTGCACCTTGCGTATGTGTGCACTCAAGTCGTGGAGAGAGGTGCACAAATTACGCATGAAACGAATACAGGATACACGCGGCAGCCATCCTGCATATGCATAAACACACTTAGCGTGAAGTATATTATGGCCATTAGTGAAGCCATGGCCATAATGAAAATATCCTTGGTATGTTGAACTTGCTTCGTAGTACGGGCCTCTGGAAACGCTGGCTCTGTGAGGCTGCTATAAATCTAATGAGAACATTCTGCAAGAGACGCAGGTTCCTACGATGGCGCCACGTATGGCTGCCTCGCTCGTTCGGTGCGCGTTGTTTTGTTTCTTGTTTTGTTAATTCCGTGTTTTGACCTACATACCAAGCGCTCTTTCAACAGAGAAAAGCTCATGAACATGAACATTCAACCCCTGGTGATTTATTTCCCACTTTTATCGCCTCATCCGTGGATTTATTGGACATTCTGGTCAAAGGTGCCCTCACCTGTGTCACCTCACACTGGGAACCTTTGCACATTGCACGTTCTCTGTATTGTACTGTAAATATTGATATTCTTTTTTATTTTATTACTGCTACTGCTCTTTGTGTTTATTTATTGCTTGCACCAACAGACCAGGCCAAATTCCTTGTCACGTGAAAATTACTTGGCAATAAATCCTTTTCTGATTCTGATTTCTAATTTGGTGTGAGAGACATTTGAGTTAAATCAATACATTTAAAAAAAGACATCTTAGTTTTGTGCGTCATCCACACCATTACATCACAATATAGAAATCGTTAGCTCAAGAGGTATGTATTAAGCCTTGAGAGGCATACCTGTATACAGCTGATCCAGTATGAGATGTCAGAGAAACTCTTGAAGGAAGTGATGTCATACATCAACAGGAACGCTTGGCCTTTATGGAATATCTGTTTTGATATGCTGTGAAACCTTTGGAGGACAACAATGTGTATTATTATTCTGTTTAATAGTTTTGATGTTCCTGTTTATCTGGTGAATGTGCCCATGGCTATAATCCAGTCAGAAACCTTAGGCAAGACCCATTTTAGTTGAGCAATTAGTTTTGTTGTTGACAAAGTCAGTGCAATTTGTCATGTCAACGGAGTAACAGATTTCTATTAAGTGAGATTTGGCCGATTCTGGATTTGTATACCGTTCCTGTCCTGCTGTATCCCATAACTGCAGCATCACTTCTCTCCCATCCACTGGTACTGCATGAACGCACATATCAATGCCTAAAAGGAAAACAAGGAAATGTACATTAGTACATTTCAAAATGTTAATTCTTATGTCAACACGGTTGTAATTAGACACAGAACATCAAGCTTACCAATTGAGGCACTGAAATCTGAAGAAAACGACCCACTTTGAACCCTTTTCATGAAGGAGGTCTTGCCAACATTGCTACTCCCAACCATCACCACATTAAAGCAGTTTGCTCTGAGTTCAGACTTATTTGAGGTATCTGCAGAAAATATTTTTTTAAAGGGACACTGTTCATTCCATTTTATGAGACACCAGCTTAAGCTTGGGTTCATGTCAGTTAGATCAATTTATATCCTTTATATTGCAGCCATTCAATATTTACTTACCAAAAGTAAAGGTTGCATTTCCAGTTATCTGCCGACTGTGAACATGACAACAGAATGTTTGAATTGTATTCATTTGGTATTCTGAGTCTGTATCTCTCTTTCTACATAGTGTAATTCACTATTGACATAGTAAAATATGTACATACATATATAGAGATGTAGCATTAACTCCTGACTTGCCTTAGTGATTCTGTAGGTGTTGAGTGATCTCCAAAGCTTATGGCTCTATAGTCTTTACTCTCAGGTGGATCCTCTTGGTAGTGCTGTCCCCTTGACTTCCGGTGAGAACCCATTTTCCTTTTTCTACCTTCAAAGTCTAAGCATTTGGATAATTCTGAAGGGAGACCACTTAAAATCGAGTCCCCTCGTTTTCCATCAGTCGCTTGATTTTCTTTATTTTCACTAGTGTGAACAGATGGGTACTGCCGGGTTTCAGGACTATTTAACTCATCCTTGAAGATTTTCCTATCTTCTGTGACTTCACTGTCAACTTCCTGCATCTCCTGGGTGTTCTCTTGTATTGGCGTCATTCTGAAGCTCATATGAGAGCATCTCAGCTTCCTCCTCTCAATGTCTTGAGTTGCAGATATTTTATTAATCATTGACCGGTGTGCATCACCGCCTATTTGGCTTGGTTTGTTGTTATCAGTCACAACCTTCTCAGCGCCTTCTTTATCTTTAGAATTCAGTTCTTTAGGATCCACCTCAGAAATCTTGTCTGATTTCACTGCATGTTCTTCCATCTCTTGGTCCTGTGTTGCATTTGCTTCTTTTGGACCTTTTTTTGACCATGATGCAGTTCCTTTAGTCCAGCGAGATGAACCCATCTTTCTTCTCCTCACCCTAACCCTACATTTGTCATCGTCTTTCATATTTGGGAGGGACCATTGATCCTCTGGGCCGCTAATTTGACCTAAATCTGCAGGAGGATGTTGGCCTGCAGTGTCCATATTGTAATCATTATCCCTGATATCAGAAACTGGAAGAAAGAGGATTGAGCTGTTGAGCTGTTGTTGAATGTCCTCACTGTGAGGAGTAATCTCTTTTGAGAAAGACTTCCGGACAAGCATGGGGACATCTGCACCTGGTGGCCTGTTGTAGTTTTTCTCCTGTGGATCAGTAGCAGCCTTGCACAGGTCTTCCTCATTGTATTGACGTGACATTTCTTCAAAGATTTCCTGGTTGTTTCTTTTTGGCAGTGTTTTGAGTACTGGAATTTGACTCTTTTGCACAGCTTCCTCCTCTTCTCTGTCATCTATATCACGTTTATCAAGTGAACTTTCTGGCAGCAGGTGAATTATATTTTCTCCTGTATTTTTTTCTTTGGGCTCTTTATCTGTCATGTCCTCACTAGCTCTTTCTTGGACCTCTACCGATTGAGGTGGTATTGAAAAAAGACAATCGGCACCTTTGCCTGTGAAAGTTGCAAGTTTTCTCCCCTCCTGTAACTCTAAATTACATTTCATCTCAACTTTCAACTTGGCTTCAAAAGATGAATCAGTCATGTTACGATCTGTAGAAAAGTCAGATTCTACTGTTTCTCCTGTGTGATCTACACCTCCCCTTTTCCCCCTCCCCCTTTTTCTGGAGGATGTATTATCTAAATCACCATCATGCTCTTGGTTAATATTTGATATGTTTGATGCCACAGTCAGTTTGAAATAGACATCTTTTTCTAAACATGAATGGTCTACTGCCGTACCTTCGCTGTCCAGTAGAAAATCTGTCTCTTCCTCTTGCATCTCTGTGTTTTTTTCATTTTCAAGATAAATCTCATTTAAACCCATTGTTGATATTCCTTCTGTTTGTGTTAACCCTATGCTAGTTTGCACTCCGACGTGTAGTTGTGAAGAAGTGAGGGCATTAATTTCTTTGGATTTACATTGATCTTCTCCAGATGAAGAACACTGTTGAGAAACCGTGGCCAAAGGATTTAAATCGGTCATGTTAGTTGATAGACAGCTCTCTACCAGCAAGCGATCAATACTGTCACTTTCACTTAGAGTGAAATTACTTGAGGTAGGCATGGCTTGTTCAGATTGTGGGTTAAACTCAGTTGAGGCTGTTATGTTGTCACTATTGTATCCATTTTTAAATTCTATGGTTGAATCAAGATTGCTTGTTTTTTTCCTGCACACATCTTCGCAGTCATTATTTTCATGTTCATCTTCAATTGATTTTGTGAGGTTTCCAAATGTCCCATCGTTCTTAATTCTCCCAGTCAATATGTGATCATGCTCATCATCAGCAGAAGCCGAGTATTCTGATTGCAGAGCCCCAATATTTAATGGGGGCACTTCTCCCTCCTGTTGTGTAGGGTCTTCAATTAATTCCCATAGATCATTACATACTTGGCTGCAGGTATTTTCTGTTATGTTGTGTTCTGGCTCACTCAAATTACCCCATTTTGTCATCTCTAAATGATCTTGTATGGTTATTTCCTGGTTATTGCCAGGTTTAAAAGTGTCTTGCATGGTTAGAAGTTGTTGGCTTTTAACAAATATGCCACAATTGCCTGTAGTATCATATGACACAGGTGTGCATGGGATGTGTAGTAATGGACACACCATAGAGTGTATTGGAGTTTCAGACTGTGCTAACAATGGGTTCACATTTTCCTTTACCCCATGCTCTTTCTCAGTTGAACAATGCACATCATCAAAAACACTTTTACTCTGAAAAGTGTAGTCCTGACTTTCAGTAATAGTTCCCGGTGAGATGGAAACCGGCAAATGATTGGTATTCTCTTTCCTAATATCACTTCCATTGTCTGATATTGGCTTTGGACAATTAGACATGTCATCTACGGAAGTGAGATCAAGATGTGAATACAAAGAGCTGTTGAGTCTTGGATGTAAGTAGTCTCCACTGCCCTGACTCACTTCTTGAATCCTATTGTCAATCGCTGGTTTCGACATTTGCAGCTTTGTTTCATGGCAGGTTTCATCAGGCAACATCCTCTTTTGTGTCACAGCTTTATTTTCACTCAATTCTCTACACTGTTTTCTGGTAAACTCATTTGCAGTTTCCTTGTTTGTCTGTTTAGAATCAAGTTTGTTTCCATGTTCAGAATAGCTGAGTTTAACAGAGTCTATGTTTCCCATCGCTGTGTCGTCACTGTCCGTTTCGGTTTTTGGAGTCTCGTCAGAGGCCAAATTTGAAGTTTTGTGTAGGCGGCGCCTGGATGAACCCATCCTTACTTTTCTTGATCTCTGATTTGACATAATTGCAATTCTTCCTACCTACAACAATCATTTGAAGTATAAAATAACCACATGAGACATTTCAGAAACAAGTAATGCGTACATCTGCATCAGCCCAACTCCAGACTACCACTTATTTAGCTGGGAGAAGTTCTGAATTTTGAGGTTGTGGCAAAATAAGACAAGATAACTTACCAACAAGAATGTTCAGGGGCTCATTGCATGAAGCAAACTGCACTGACTTAACTGCAATGCTACTTCAGCAGTGCATGTACATGAGGAAGTATCTTGCAAGTGTGCTCATCAATTTCCTGTTCCTGTGTGAACATGCAACACCATATAATATAGGTATTTCATTCCCTAAAAACCTCACCTTTATTCTGCATTCTTATTTTCTACCTGCTTTTTTCTGAAAAATTATAAAAGACAATTATGTAGGACACAATAGATATTTCAAACTGAATGAACTTTTATTGAACTGAATAATTCCATCAAGTCATGGAATAGGGCAGCAAAAGCTGTTTGGATCAATGTTTTGATTAAATGAGAAATTAAAAAACTGAAACACTTGGACGACCTGCACAACAACACAACTTTGGAAAACTGACTAATGGAAGCAGCCAGTGAATTTCCATTCTACAATTTTAGGTTATGCTTTTCTCCTTGTGGAATACCACATGGAAATTACACAGAAATTATACACACAACACATTAAATGTTACTGTAATTCAGAGGCAACAATCAATAAAAGATACCCAGAAACAAATTAAAAACATCACATAACCTTTAATTCGATCAGTTAAACTAATGCCAAACCAAAAAAGGGATGACCTTCGAAAGTGAAATCCCAAGATGACATCTTAACATGCAAGGAAAGACAGGAATAACTTCATGTTTGCAATGATTCAGGAAGAAAAAAAGTTCTCGCATTAAGGTTTTTATAATGAACTCTTAAATGTTGAAAGAGTCATAATTTAACACAACAGATTGTTAATTGGATAGTTTGTCCACAGAGGACAACAGTAAGTGACCAATAAAATGAAAATACAAAAAAAAGCCTGTATAAAAAGTTTAATCTTATCCACGAGATCCAAGAAGCTAGTCTTTCCGTTGTCCTTTTACTTCCTGTCATTCGACCTGGAGCGACTAAAAAAAAAAAAAAAAAAACATTAATATAAAATGTTGATTTCAGCAATACAAATCATTCACCAGTTTGTAACACTTACCTCCTAGATCGTGAGAAGGATCTTGAGGGCTTATGGTTCCTTTCTCTGGATAGAGACCTATCTCTACGCCTGTCTCTTGACAGAGACCTGATGGAAGGTAATTGATACTCAAGTTTACGTTATTTTTTCTTTTATTAAGATGGACTGAAACTGACATAGAAAAATAAGCAGTTGTTACCTGCTGCGACTGCGGCTGAAGCTCCTCCTCCTAGGTGATCTAAGTAGAAGGTTAGATGAGAAAACAGGATTTGGGGAGTTAAATGGTGTCTCATTACATGCAAAACCTCTGGATGTCTGAGAAAAAAAAAAGGGCTCCCAAATTAAAAAAGGTACTGCTGCATCTTGACTGAAATGCATAAATGTTTTTATTCCTTTTTAACAACCACTGGAACCAGATTATTGAATAGAATGGGGGCAGGGGGCAAGATAAATATCAGGGCTCGACAATAACATCTGACAATCAGCACTTTGATGTTAACAAATCTCAACTGTCAAGTCAAGATGAATTAAGATCTGAATTCAATAATGAATTCACTTAGGTATGGGCCATGTTCCAAATGTTTGCAATGTACACCTTTATAATTTAGGAAAAAGGGATACAACCAGGATCAAACTCAAAATGACCTAGTGCATTCATAGTCAAAGGTGGAGATTGTGTAACAGCCAAGGAATTTTGCCTACTCTAAAGCTTAGTCTGTTAATCTCAAAATATTAGACAAAATAAGGGGTTAAACCTGGCTGCAGTTTAATATTGCCAGCCATCATTTCTATGGCCACATTTTTAAACCCAGCGGCTGTTACATTTAAAATATGGGGAAGGACGGCAACATTTTTGTAGTGTAAATGAAACAACTGCCGAGGGCAATCGATCAAGCAGTCTGAAAGCCACCGTAAGCATTAGAACTACAAAGAGCAGGATAAAAGCAACTTACTATTTTGGGGGGATTTGGACAAGATAGAAATGACGCAAGGAAGCCAGACTGAAGGTGAGGGAGGTCGAATTGCAGAGGCTTTGCCACGTGATGCGAATGTTGGAGATATGAAGTGCTGGGTTGGCTTGTTGAGGGGATAGCTGGAGATTGCCTTTTAGGGAGTGTAAGCCAAGGGCTGTTCCCGTAGGTAGAAGTATTCAGTATAGGACAAAAAAAAGTGATGCTGATTGGTCGATAATGTGTGGTGGGCCGCTGTTGACTGAGTTAAGGTTGGAGGAAGGAGGAGGATGCTGGGAACCACATGCTCAGGAACCATAAGGTTGGCGGAACCTGACGACCGGCGGTGCGCCTGGCTCAGGTGAAAATACCAGCCAAGCTGATTGGGAGACGGTGGTCAGCAGTCACATGATGCTGAAAGAGGACTAGTTGACTGACTCAGGGGGTGGTGAGAAGCGTGGTGGTGACTCTGCAATGGGGTTCAGTTTTATTAATATAGATGGCAGCTGAACTGAGAACAAAATGTACATGTGTAGAAAAGTAAATATTAAGGTTTCCTCATGCCAATAATACAATTGTCTCAAGTTGTCTTTTAAATGGATTAGTGTTTTTTAAATGACATTTAACTTCACTTTAACAAATGGTGGCCTTTAAAATGGCCTCTAAAACATTTTAATAAATTGTCAATGTGAAACTCCTGGAAATTGTTGATCGTCATTTGAGAATAACATACACATTATACAAGTATTATGCAAAAGTATTTACAAATGACTGTTAATTAGTACATTTAAAGTTATTTTCTAAATTACATTACTGGATATTTTGTGGCAACCACATCTAAGACTAAGAAGTAAAAAACCCGTTTTTTACCCGTTCATGGAAGTTGGCTGACTTAAAACAGCCAGGCTTGTGTTCTGACTGGGTACCATGGAGAGGTGAGCAGGCAATAGTTCACATAGGGTACTGTGATGTATTTTAATACATGACAACATGGGACAAGTATTAGAGTGCACTTTAGGTGGGAAATACTCTACCTGCGTCTTACAGGGGGACTACGCCGCCTGTAGTCATCACGGGGACGGCGGCTCCAAGATGGAGGGGGTCCACGGCTCCTGGAGCGCTTCTCCCCATTGGATAGCTCAACACGCACTCTGCAGCCACACATATTCCTGAAACACAACACCGCTGGATCATCAGTTGAAATGCAGACAATACAGCTTAACAGTAGGGATGCTAACAGTTCGCTTTACATTGCCTCACATTCACCCATACACAGACGGCAGTGTCAACCATGCAAGGGAACAACCAGCTCGTCAGGAGCAGTTAGGGTTAGGTGTCTTGCTCAGGTACACCTCGACAATTAACTAGGCGGCGCCGGGGATCGAACCAGCAACCTTCCGGTTGCCAGAAAACCGTCTACCTCCTGAGCTACTGCCGCCCCAGTGAATAAAAGTATCTTTTATTAATTTTGTATTCAAACATTACAATATAACTGTAAAACGCTCTGTTGTAATTTAGTACATCATAATTTGCTTACGTTAATTTAAGATAGCCATTACCTTTAATCAGCAAGATTGTCAGTGATGATGTACTCTTAAGTAGGGCTGGGGGATATGGCTAAAATCTTCTATCCCGGTATAGGTAATTTAATCTTGAATGATATATATCACGATATAGCATGTTTTCTGGTAATTCAATACATAAATATTCTATATAAACAAACAATGAGATTAGATAAATAATCAGTAATGTGGATATAACTACTAACTCATACAGTAATGCAGCCTTTAAACCAGGAAAAGACTACTTATGCCAGCATATGATTATATTTGCTATATATATTGCTCAGCACTACTCTTAAGATGCTCTGTTATTAGGTATTTCAGCCTTATGCATCCACGTTTTTAGCAGAAGCTTCAGCTTTTATCTAGTCAACTACAGTGTGGTAATCCCACATTATACCACAGCTGTCAACATTTGTTGTCGCTGGGAACACCGATAACATGTTAGCCTGCTATATGCATAATGGCCTGCATTTATATAGCGCTTTTATCCAAAGCGCTTTACATTTGCCTCACATTCACCCATTCATACACCGACAGCGGTGTCAACCATGCAAGGTAACAACCAGCTCGTCGGGAGCAGTTAGGATTAGGTGTCTTGCTCAGGGACACCTCGACAATTAGCTAGGCGGAGCCGGGGATCGAACCAGCAACCTT
>OMKP01087414.1:0-12084 GCA_900302375.1 Bathygadus melanobranchus | reverse complement strand
CCCCCCCCCCTCTTTGTACTGTTCCTTTATATTTGCTTTCTTTGTCCTTATCTCTTCGGTTTGTCTCTTTTTCCCCGGTTCGCTCTCGTCCCAGTGTTTACATTCTACCTGTCGATTGATTGATGGTTGCTATGACGACCTGGCCATCAGTCACACCTGGCCGACTGCAGAGCGGGTATCGGGTTCTGTGTTTCCGAGTAGTGTGTCTTTGTGTCGCGCTCTCTGTGTAAACAGGGACCTGAGGGGTCTCACTCAGTCACCTGAGTACTGAGCTCTTTAATTACTGTGTTCATTAGCCAGACGATCGGTGACCCTTATAAAAGCAAAACAAAGGGAAAGAGCCCCAGAAATCCAACTGAAATGTTGAGCGTTTATAAGTTTAGGTTGACATATATATACAGATATAGACGATATATACATCATACATATTATATATACTGTATATACAGTATATATAATATGCAGGGTATAGGCCTGTATATGTATGTATATATAAACAATATATATTAACACAATGAGATTTTTTCATTACCTTGTCATCAGTAATGTGGATATAATGACGAGTGAATGATGAGTGAGTTAGTCAGCTAGAAGTCTGCTAAGTAGAAAATGACTTCTGCATTACTGGAATGCAGCCTTTAAAACCAGGAAGAGACAACACTTTTTTTAGCCATCACCATATCACGATTACGTCCAAAATCCAGCATGATAAAATCTAGTCTCTTACTCACGATCCTACGGTCCTACTATCCAGCCACCATCATCCATCCATCCACCCATCATCCATCATCCATCCATCCATCCAGCCACCATCATCCATCCATCCATCCAACCATCCATCATCCATCCATCCATCCATCCATCTCATTCATTCATCCACCCACCCACATGTGTGGGTAAGTGAAGTGTGTGGAAGGCATCACTGCTTTCCCGGCAGTCCCAGCACTGCGATGCCAGGAGGAGGAGCCTAGCGCGTTCACATTTCCCTCAGAGCAGCGTTTCTGATTGCAGCAGAGACCATACGCTGTGGCTTCAAAACCCCAATCTCCCACCACAGAGTTAAGTGGCCCCACAGTGTTGAGAGGGTAATTGGCGAATTGTGTCTAAGTGTACCCGATAATTGCAGCGTTTTCACCAAAACTATGGCGCTGAATGTCGGTGGACAGACCACACAGCTCATCCCGCTGGCTCCCCCTGGGTTCCTCAAGAGAGTAATCTTTTCTTTTTGGTCCAACGTTGCAGGAATAGCCGCGCATAGTGAAGACAAGTGTGCTTGGTCAGCAGAAAGATGGTTGAGCATGCGAGGCGGGGGGGGGTGTTTGGGACCAAGAAGCTGTTTCCAAAGCATTTTCTTTTCATTGCTATTTCAATAACCTCCTCCATCCAAATTATTTTGGGAACGATTTTCAGCAATTCCCGAATTAAGCTAAACTTTTTTGGACAAGGAGTTGTGCTTAGTGTGAAGGCTTCATGCCGTGACACACTAATGTTCACTGCTGTCACTGGTCTGGTCTCAGCCAAAGCGACATAAGGTACTCCTGTTTACTTCACCTGCTTGCTTAACATGCATCATACGTGCATTGATAAGACTCCAGCAAGATGGTTGAAATATCTCACATAGCTCGGGTTGAACATCGGCGAAGTTCCCCTTTAAAAGTAAGAACAAATCTATGGGAAAAGGTCTTCAATTTTAATTGATGTATAGCAGCCTATGGGTTGTATCCTATCCATAGGTCTAAAAAGGGCATTCAAAAAAGTCTCGGTTACAATTCATATACCAAACGACAGAGAAAGGTCTCTTCTTGCATACAAGTCACTTCTCGACAGGAAGTTATATGAGCTTAATTAAGATGGCTTGACACAGATATTATATGTGTAGATGCCACTGTGTATTATATGTTTAGATGCCACGGTATTATAGGCTACAGAGCATAAAGGTAAATGGATTGCATTTATATAGCGCTTTTATCCAAAGCACTTTACATTGCCTCACATTCACCCATTCATACACACATTCATACACCGAGGGCGGTGTCTCCATTGACTCCATTGCTGGGACCCACGGTGGAAATCACATGTGTTTATAGGCCTATGCACACATAGCGTAAAGGGTTTGATGCGATCATGCTCACAAATACTTCTATAATACAATATGTCTGTCTATGAGATAAATACAGACTAAATAAACTATCTATTGTGACCACACTGGGGGTGATGTGAGCAGGAGTGCAAATGCAAGAGATAATACATTAAGAGTAAACCTCCTTTGGCCCTGAAGATGTACTCTCCAGAATGTTCAACTTCATGTTCAAACAATTACTTAACCACCTGAACCACCTGTCATCCCCTCGACCCACTGAGGCGATGTGGCAGCAGCTATCGTATCCTCATTGTACCATCCCTTCTGGTGCACACAATTTCAGTCACTCTGTGCGACCGGAAAGGGTCCGACGGAGGAGGTGGGCCTGAGCCTGGAGCTCTGCGGCTAGACCCTTCTCGTTTTGTCTCCTCCACTGGCGGTGGTGGTGATGATGATGATAGGACAAATGGTAAATGGACTGCATTTATCTAGCGCTTTTATCCAAAGCGCTTTACATTTGCCTCACATTCACCCATTCATACACCGGCGGTGGGGTCAACCATGCAAGGTAACAACCAGCTCGTCGGGAGCAGTTAGGGTTAGGTGTCTCGCTCAGGGACACCTCGACAATTAGCTAGGCGGAGCCGGGGATCGAACCAGCGACCTTGCCAGACAACCGCTCTACCCCCTGGAGCTACTGCTGCGACAACAAGGAACCAACTTAAAAACAGGGAGACCCAAGTCATTATACAGGTGATGAGCATGTTTGTGTTTCTGTGTTTGTGCGTTATTATCATCAGAGCAGGGCCTTACCTGCAAAACACTGGCTTACTACATGTCAACACACACACACACACACAGGACCTGTTTACCCGGATTTGCTCAATAAGGAGTCGCAGGCCAGAATGTAAGGAATGTTGATTGTTTCCAAAATAAAAGGAAACGAGTCTCACGAGACACGCGTCGCCAATGACGACAAGTCCAGTAAACATGTGTTCTGGACTGTCCCCGGCTGAACACGCAACACGCAACACGGCATGAATGTAAAAAAAACACTTCCTCAAATTCGCGCTGATGAGTGACGTGCTCGTTTACGAACTCAATTAGCTACATCACAAGGTGTGGCGTTGATGTGAGGTTAATTGAACCCAACAAGTACATTTTTATGAGTATACAGTTCCTTCAAGCATATTTCCATCCACTCGCTCAGCCTGAAACTTTATTTCTATAAAACATTTCATACAACCGATGTCCTGTACATTAAAATAGAGTGAAACAAACAATGGCCTTGCAAACACATGTAGAATAAACAAAGTCCTGTCACCAATTTGAAGACAAGGACGAACCAGCCGAACGTATGACCCCACAAGGGGCAGACGAAAGGTTGTGAGTTTGAACCCCAGTGTCCTCAGTCTACATGTAGACATCTTTAATGAGCAAAATGCCTAATCCCTACCTGTTCGTTAATGACATTTAAATCCCTTTGGATGAAAGCCAAATGACTTAATAATGAACAAGCGGTAATCGTGGTCCTAAATGGTTCACCGAAAAAAATTCTGAATTATTTTTGATATGTCGGGACTTGTTTCATGTCACATCCGGTCGTTCAGTCACTGCTTTATGTAACGTACGAGTCCTACGCTCTGCTTCCCAGAGAGGCCCATAGCTTTGGACGGTCCTCATAATGTGTCTTTGTGCGGGAGGAGTGTGTTTAATAACGTACTCCTGGGGACCGGACCCAGTATTCAAGCTCTGGAGGAGTATTTTTTTAAGTTTGTTTTACTGCAGTCTCCGGTGTATTCCTCCTAGCAGGCCCGAAGGCACCCGAGATGTCGTGTCTCTTTGATTTGTTTTTCAGAGGTTCCAATATTGAGACTTGACGGTGTTTGGAGATTTTTAAGTTTTATTTCTCTCTCTCTGTCTCTCTCTCTCTCTGGTGAGTCTGCTGGTCGACTCTCTGTTTATGAAGACGATTTATGAAGCCGTTTCTGGAAAGTTGAGGTTAAACCTTCTACACACAGGCTGTTACTACAGCCCTACACCGCCCCCTCACTAGCACATTCCTTGTGGAGGAGCTAACCACACACACACACAGGCACACATGCACACACAGACGCACAAACAAACAGGCTCGTTCTGGCTTTGGCATAGACTACTGTAGATTGGCAGGATGACCACAGGCCCGCTGGCGTTCAGGGTGTCAGGCTCTCTAGGGAGTGTGTGTGTGTACCTAATAGTCTATGTATGTGTGTGTGTGTGTGTGTGTGTGTGTATAGGCTTATATATATATGTGTGTGTGTGTGTGTGTGTGTGAGTGAAAGAGGCTAGCTAAACTCACACACACGTACACTGTGGTTTGAGAATTTGCGAGGAAGGCCTCCATCATCATCATCATCATCATCATCATCATCATCATCATCATCATCATCATCGGCATCGTCATCATCATCATCATCATCCTCATCGTCACGCTGCCGGAGTGTGAATCAAAGCGTACCCGATGTGAACGACGTGGTCAAGTGTTTTTACATTCAAACATGTTACAACATTAATGACATCACAAATGGCCTGTTTTGAGCCACTACCGTATGAATGGATCCTTTGTGGGAGACGACACACACAGCAACGACGCTGTGATGCAACCACCAAGTTTCGCTCAAAAGAAGACGATATTCTTGTCTTTTTCGCACAAAAAGACAAAAAATATTTTTGAGATTATGTGAGAAATCCGTGGGTTGGTTGAGCTGTGGCTGGTTTCGGTTTGGACACGTAGCGCTGGCTCTCAACTCTCTTTATGTGAAATGTGTGTATATCTCCAATGCTACCTGATTCGTAGTGAGGGCTTTGCTATGGATTGATGTCGATTGCCCTTCAAAACAGCCTGGACTGGTTTTAGACGCATCTGTGGGCGTAAGATGAGCCCCAACTGTCAAAACACTGTTGATACTTCCTGTTCCCTTCTAAGACGATGGAGAGAAGAAAGACAGAACAATGTCAGCCCACAATAAATAAAGACAAGTCGCACAAAGGAAAGAAAGATCTAGAAAGGAAAGAAAGGAAATAAAATTAAGGAAAAAAGTAAGAAAGAAAGAAAGAAGGAAGGAAGGGAGGAAGGGAGAAAAACAAAGAAAGACAGAAACAGGGGAAAGAAGAGTATTCAGCGGGCCAGCTTGGGAGGAAGTGAGTTGACAGTTGAAAGAAGTGGCTACTTGAGAACAAGGGGAGAGGAGCTGCCCGGACACGTCTGTAACGCTGATCCATGGCGGTCGCTCTTTGATCCTGTCTCAGTATTTTGACCCAAACAGAGCATAGCACCAGGGGAAGGGACGAGGGGACGAGGTTCTCACCGCTCCGGTGACCCAAACACACCAGGTTAATGTTTCTTCGTCAGCGTCGGCCATTAGCGCGGAGGCCTCTCGGTCATGGGAAAAACACCAGGCCGACGGCAGCCGTTTCTCGTACACCGATGAGTTGAGCAAGGGTAGGTGAGTTGGTGTAGGCACATGCGCACACACATACACACACACACACACACACACACACACACAAATGAAGGTCATAATGAAGATTTGGTTATTTCTGTCCTTAAGACCATCATTATAGGGTTATGCTAAAAAATTTAGAGATAAATATCAATACAACACAATGCAATATACTAGTAAACCTGTAAAATAGTAAGCCTGTTAAAACAAAAAATGGGCCCTTCTCACTAAAACCCATAAATAAATAAGCAAGAAGTAAGTTATTTACTTATTTGTATATTTTGTTTAGATAACCATATGTATAAGAGCAACTGACTTATAAACAGGGGCAGAGTTAGCCACCCCACTGCTGGCCACTTTCCCTCATTTTCCCACAGTAATATTATGAAACTAATATTTCATAGTGATGGAACAATCACAAAACAATGTTTCGTCTAGCATCAATATTATGAGGGTTAGTGTTCGTAGGTTTGCTTTTAGGGTTAGATTTAAGGCTAGGGTTCTGTTTTAGAGTTAGGGATAGTAATATAGGGTCATCTTGGATTCAGCAGTCCTATGTTATAGCAGAACTTCTTGGAGGACGGCACAAAGACTGGGCCAGAAATGATGAAACTATTGCTAATACTGACTATATGTCAGGCTGGACCCAGAGTTGAGACATCTTTTATGTTGACACTTCTGTTTAACACTTTTTTAGGAAGACAAATAAGACAATAAAGTCACAGTATAGTGCAGTACTATAGTTTATTCCCAATAGAAAATATAGAAAGACACAAAATATACATTTGCAATAAACTATACACCTGTTCATCCGTGTTTAATTAGGCATGTTGACAAATATTTTCTTCACTACAATAGAAATACTTAAGTGCCATCTTCTAGCATGGAATTAGACAATAGCACCGATTGAAAGAATTGGCATTAACATTGTAAAAAGAATTCTGAATTTTAATGGCAGATTTCATAAATATTTTCTCATGAAACGGCTTTACATTTGGCTCATAGCTGATAGCATTTTTTCTATATTCTTGGTGACATTTTTTGTAGTTATTGTTAACGTTTAAAGGACAGTAAAACAAAACCCTTACATTACAACTTGCCCAAACTCAACCAAGTTCTGTCTATTATTTACAGTACAGTAATTTACTGTATTATACCTTTATTTACTTTAGTTTCACACAGAAACAATCCTATCTCTACTCCACAATGAGCTGGTGACACCTTAAGCCATGATGCATCCCCAAATGAATGAATAGGTGAATGTTATGAATGAATGAATGAGAATGTTGACTTGCAGGGACACAAGATGGCCTCAACGAAACGCCACAGAACAGCGATTTGTTACAAAAAAAACAAAAACAAAGGAGAGCGATGGTGGTCTGAATACAGGCCAAATGTCACAAAACTATTGTCATAAAATGTTGATTTTTCTCCAAAAAAACAAACAGATTGTTAGCGAGATGCCTTCAGCCCAGTGTAGCGAGAGAGCGAGTTAGAACACTAACTATAGAGAAACAAAAACAAAATGAAAATTAAATAAAAGAAAATAAAAACTCTTTTATTCTGTATTGTATACTATTACAAATAATGTCAGTAAAATATTAGGTAGTAACTTGCCACTATGCATACTTCAGTAAGGAATTAAAACTAGTGTGTGTGTGTGTGTTTAGTTGTGTGTGTGTGTGTGTGTGTGTGTCTTCATTGCTTCATTGTACTGTACTGTATCTGTATGTCTGGCATGTTTGTTGTGTTTGTTGTTGTGTGTGTGTGTGTGTATCCGTGGGTGCGTTTGATTCGCTCAGTGTCGCTGGCAGGTATGGAGGGTCCTGATGGCCTTGTGCATCCGGTGTTCCTCGGCTCCTCTTTGTGTTCGACAGGCTAGCCCTGCCCCACAGTCGCAGCGCTGGAAGATCTCCAGACCAAGCGTACCTTTCTTACGGTGTTTCGTGCAAACCTGGAATCACAAGATTAGAATAAAATATGTCAGGTTTTCCACGACTTGTAATGCTTTCCAGCACTGTGCTGGTATCCTTAAACATATTTATTGAAGAAATGACCAGGATGTCCAGATAAAAACTTTTTTTGGGGTCAATATTACACAAATGCTGACGTAACGAAAAATAACTACTTTGTGTGTTTGTAGATTGCTGTATGTGTGTGCATGCATGTGTGTGTGTGTGTTCATGTGTGTGTTATAGCTGGCCACTCACCTGGCCTTCTCTCAGCACAGGTTTGCAGATCTTGGACCAGAAGTGTCGGGCGCAGCACAGCCCCTCAGAGCAGTCAGCTGACCGTAGACACCTCTCTCCCTCGAGACCTGGAGGAAACACGTTGGATGTTAGATTACAACCCACCGCAAACTACAACAGTGAAATGTTATGCCAAAATAACAACGGAAACTCCAATAGATACAGCTTTATAACACGTATAGGCAGACAGACCTCTGGTTGCGAGAGTATGGTGGTCCTGGGTGGCCGTTGACTGTGTTGTGGAGTTCTGTTTGTCTTGTCCATTATCCATATGGCTACTAGCCCCGTGGCTACTAGACCCGTGGTTACTAGCCACGTGGCTACTAGAGGCGCTGCTAACGGTAGCGCTGGGCTCCATCTCCTCTACCGTGAACTGCTGCACGATGTCGGCGTCCATGGGAAGACACACGCCTGAGGGAGGGAATAGGACAGGTGAGGCGGAGAGAAAGACGCGCACCCAAATGCGTGTGCACTAACAGCTGCGCGCACACGTAACTGATGAAAGAGTAGGAAAGTTGGCGTTTTTCTGTCATTTATGTCAATGTCCAAATGTACAAAGTGAGCGTATCAATTCCAGTAAACGTAACAACTACGTGGGATCCTATCTTACGTTCCGCGTGACGTGCCCTTAAAAACGAAAAGGCGACGTGCGCTCTCTCTTACCGTTGCTGCACTGGTTTCCCGGGCAACACATGGCGTCGCGGGCACATCTCTTCCTGCGCCGCTTGCACGGCAGACACGCCCCCCGCGAGGCGTAACAGAAGCCGTGCTCCCCGCACTCGTCATCCGCAGAGCAGGTCAGCGCCTGGCGGAACACATGATGAATGAGCGACGTTTTGATCTTATCGTCGGAGGCTGATTTATTTTTTAAACTTGTTTGCAAAGTTAGGTACCTAGGCAGGCAAACACGTGTATGCTGCTAATTAGTATGTCGCACCACCGTACCGTGTAGGCCAATTAGACGTTGACAATATTGTACATCAACTTTTACATTTCTAAAATACTACAGACTACAAATTAATGAATGCAAATTACCTGAATGGGATCAATCAGAAGGTTGTGATACCCTCCGTCCAATAAACCGAAATCATCCGGACTCGAACTCGCGGCGTGTCCTACACCGTGAATCGGTGTCCCCGGTCCGGGCGCAAGGTTCTTAATGGCATTGGAGTTCAGAATCAGAGATCCCGAACAAAGTGAACTCAAGTACATTACCGACACACACGCCACAGCGAGAAACACCGAAGACTGAAGCATGTTAGCTTTTGTTTTTCCTCTAAAAGAGAGTTGCCTGTTCCGCTGTAGGACTATTTACGATTATAAACGTCCAGGTATCAATCTGGCGCAGTGTCGCAATAAAATGACCCAAATAGATCCTTCTCTTCGAAACGATGTTTGAAATGCCCAAAAATGGAAATCCAAACTTTGTCGACAGTTTGTGACCGCAAACACCTCGCTCACAAAAGGCAAGCCTCGCTGACTAATTCTGCTGAGCCGCCGCTGCTTTTATACCTAAGCCGGCTGTTTGTTTTCCCGCCCCCGGCCATGTGTAACAAAAAGGGGGAGATGAAATTTCAAAGGGGACACGGCTCTCGTCGCAGCGGGTAGGACAGCTTGGGATGACCAATACACACACACGCACGCACGCAATCTCTCTCTCTCTCACACACACGCACACAAACACGCACGCACGCGCATGCAATCTCTCTCCCTCTCTCTCTCACACACACACACACACACACAGCAAGCATCAAAACGGGCAATAAGCGCGTTTAGTATCTCAGAAGACATAGTCGAGATAAATCAGATTTAAGGCTATATGTTGCTTTTACCTCGGCATATAGATCGTATATCTAGACACGTATATTTTATTTTATTTTATTTAGACACGTAAAGTGCGGATGTGTTTTATTACAACGGTACGGCAACACAATGCGTGGTGACAGGTAGTGACACGGCGGGGCCGACAGACAGTCTTTAGTTGTCCTTAATGGATGATCATTCAGTCTACCCAATCACCCATTAGCATCGTTTGATCCCTAATTGTAACGGTGGGGGCTTTTGAAATGCACGGGGGTGATTAGTGCCGCGCGGCGAAGATGAAAGCAAGTTCCCAAAATATGCAAATGTGTCAACGGTTGACGAACTTCTAAAGGTTTTTTTTGTTGTTGCTGCAATGAATGCGGTTTAATTATTACGCTCCAACGAGGAATTCACATCAGAAATTACCTCTTTGTTTGTCCTGCTACAAATAGTAGGCTATTTATAAGGACTTCGAGGAATTCGTGAATCAACGCCACAAAAAAAAAAAAATTTTTTAGTCGCATTTCATGACGTAGGCCTATAGGCGAACGGTAAATCGACAGAATACACAAAACAAAACAATAAACATAGGCTACAAACATTTTAGCGGGAGAAAGACTTAATGTGGCGCATAGGTCTAATCTCTCGCCTTGTTTTTCTATTTTATATCTCCTGTCTAACACGTTAGCAAAGTAAGCAGAACATCGATGAATTAACAGTTTCCAACCCCCCTGTCTGCTACGCAAGTGTGCTAGGGGTCGGGGGCCCCTCCCAAAGAACACACGCACACGCACACACACACACACACACAGGGGTCTTTTGATGTCCCCAGCAGAGTTAGCTCGTTACAATGGGACACTATAGCAAGACAAACCTTCCAGCGCACTTCATTAGCCATCCATCGGCACACATGTATCCCCAATCCCTTTGTGTTGGCGCCGTTGTTTTAATTGTGCAGCCAAAGGCCTGCAGCGGTGTAAACCAGCTTTGGTGTTTAAAAAAAGACCCATTTGATGAGCGGCAGATCAAACGTGGTTTGACCTGGCGGTTCTAATCGGTGCACGGCGGGTCCCATACACCGGTCACGTTCTCACAAACAGCCCCGTTTGCTTATCACCGCCACCTTATTTGTGAACTGCTTAATACTAATTCAGGCGTTTTTTGCTTTTTTTTTTACAACACACATCTCGAAACACTAAGACAACAAAGGGGCTTCTGCGTTAACTACAGCAATAGAGAACTTCGGACACCAAAGAAAGGTAACAATGCCGAGAAATTGGTTGATTGCTGCTTTGAAGCAGAGGGCAACACCCTCGCGTCCAATGCATTTGGAAAAATGTCTTAGTCTCCTTTTGTTGCCGGTTGCTAGGAACTCCACGAGATTGGCCACCAGAATCCAGTGATGTGTGCCACTCGAGTTGAGTCGTCTGTTCGTTTGACAACAACACAATACAGCAAAGTGTGCTTGTGATGAAAGAGACGACTTCGCATTGAGCAGCGACTGATTTAGATGTCAGGGAAAGATACCTCTGAAGTTTGACAGTTGTAAAACTTTCATTTCATGCTGATTTGACAAAGGAAAATAATTAAAATAGGCCTACAATACACCATTCAACAAATATGGCAAATAGTAGGCCTACATCGGAGAGTATATAGTCAACATTCATTGAGGTAAAACAATGACAGTGTTAAAGAATATATTTCAGTAGAAATAATGCAATAGTAAAGGTATAATAATAAGGACAAACAGAATGAAAAGAAGGAATTTGATCTGATCACTGATGGAATGTATTAATGACTTATGAGTTCAACTTCATTTGTACTTAATTATGAAACAGGTTTGGTGAGACACAGGCATAACAAGTTTGAATTAAGTTGATTGACTTATATACTATCTGATAGTATATGCAAGGAGAAGGAGTGCTAGAGGCCAAAGATAATATAGATATCATTTGTCATTTGTCATTTGTTGATGTTTATTATTCCGATATTTACTTCAAGCATATGCACAAATTGAGGACCCCGATTACTGCAGTCTGCATGAAAAGATTGTTGTACTGCAACATTCAGTGTAAAATACTCATTATTTCTGTGTAAAACTGCATCCTTGGTTGTAAATGAGTCTGGATATGTGAGGTGCCTTCATTATAGCCCGACGCTCTATAATGTATCACAATGTTCTTTGTCTGGGAACCGTATTTAAAATGTTACTTCTGGTCAAACTAAACACACGAGATCTAGTGAAGAAGATAACGCGAGTGAAATAAAGGCATGAACAAATGAACCAAATTAAGAAACACACACACACCCTATGCCTATTAGGTGTCTTTGTCCTGTGGCGTTAAATTAAAGCCGGCCTTTGAAGTTCTGTAATGAAACACTGAGTAAACACAAGAACCAAGTGAGGATAAGGATAAAGACCACCGCTGCTTCATCTTAGATTAGGGGGACGCATCAGAGTTGGAGATGG
>OMKP01087410.1:0-14128 GCA_900302375.1 Bathygadus melanobranchus | reverse complement strand
CCTCTCCTCGAATCCCAGGCGAAAGTAGACGACCAGGTGGTTGATTATCGAGACTTAGCCGCCCTCCCCAGAGTGAAGACTATTTTGGACATCGAGCGCCCGGATCTGCTCTCCTACAGTTCCTGCTCCCACACCCAGAACAAACAGTACTCCATGCAGGACCAGCCCCTACCTGCACAGGTACAGCCCCTCCCCACAGCCAGCACCCATAGCAACTTGTGCCATATGCCAAGTCCACACTTACACAGGTATTATTTAAAACCTAGCTTTTTTTTTTGGCCTTTGGTCCACACACAAACTCAGTTTTACGTCACTGAAAACATATTATATTAACAGATATTATTTAGAAACCGTGCTTCCATTGTTGACGTGTAGACAGGCTTGTTATATTGTGCACCCTTGTCTCCTTTGTTTACATTAGGTGATTTTCAAGTGGCATATTGAGGAATAATTAACTGATTTCCCCCATCATTGATTTTTTTGAAACCTCTGTTTCAAAAAAGACCTGCATACGTGTGGACTAGGCAATGTTTTACTTAACTTTTGTCATTCAGCAGACGAGTGCGTTTTTCATGGATAGTCTACAGTATGTAACGTGGAGGTTCTAGATCAGTACAGGTCTACTGCAGTTTCTCAAATGGGGGTACATGTACCCCTAGTTGTACTTTGAAGGATTGCAGGAGGTGCAAGGAACATTAAGAAGAAAATGTTGTTTTAATATTGGTTCTGAACAATTGTGAAATAATTCCACCATAAGAAAATGAATGAATACCCCCTTAATACAATTTAGAAATCTCAATAGTAACACAGTAACATGTTTGGTAAATCTTTCCAATAAGAGCATATCTTTAAACGGGTACTTGGCTGAAAAAATATCTACATTGGTAAAAATAGTTTGACAAGCACTGCTCTACAGTATGTAGTGATGGAAGTGTTATATTTTAAGAAGGCGTCTCCTGAGAGGAGGAGGAGGAGGGCGGGGGCGGGATCTATTCACCGCCACAGCTACACCCCCACTGTCTCACCGCAACACTTCCACCGACCAGGTCAGACTCACATCATTGCTGCTGCCACCATCACCACCATCATCAGTTAGGTAGCTTTCATCCAAGCTTGGCGTGTGAACAATCAAATCATATCAACATTGGAGCTACTACAAAATTAAAACACATGGTTAGTAGGCCACTACTTTGTTTTATTAGTGGTTGTGCAAAACGGTTTCATTAGATATGGAAGCAGGTAAAACACTGCTGATTCCCTGTGTGTGTCATGTGTGTGTGTGGATACAATCTTGGTGATGGACTTAGGAGTTAATCCTGATGTAGTGACTCTTCCCCTCTCCTTATTTCATTCTTCTCTCCATGTCTTTTTGGACTTCTCTTCCTCATCTTCCTGAGAGTGATTGACAGGCGTGACTTCCTGTCTGTCAGCCTCCCTCTTCTCTCCCCCCTTTTCTGACCACTTCCTCCCCATCACTGCAGGTAAGCCCCTCCCCTTCCTCCCTCTTGGGTCATGTCCTCTCCTGACCTCTGGTGACCTCACACCTGAAACGCCAGAGCTTCTTATCTGCCGTGAGCTAGCCTAGCCTGGCTAGCTCCTGCCCACCCCTCTTCTATCTCCTCCTCCATCATCCTGTCTTCCTCTCACTTTGCCAATGTTAAAGGGCCCCATACCACCAAGTGTGATGTTGATTAGCCACTACAAGCCATTCATTTAAAAATGTACCCTATATAGATTTCACCAGTGGGTACATTGCATTCAACTAAAATAGATGAAATACATTTTAAATGTTTTGTAATGGACATCACACCTGCTGATAAAAAAAAGTCCTTTAATGTATCTGTCAAGGGATGCAATAACGTTAATCATATTATTCCCTTGATAATATTTACCTTTAGTTATACATGCACAATGTATCTCTTCTACCGCAGCTCCATTAGAAAAATATCAAACTAGAAAGTTACAAAAAACGCACCTATCCACAAATCCATCCAGGGATTGTTTCTATATAAATCGTTTTATTCTGGTCCACTCATTACTCTATTACTGACCTGAACTCAGGTCAGTGATAGAGTTCTGGTGTCTCTGGTTCTCAGAATGAGCTTGGATAGAGAGCTGCTGGATAAAGCTTAGACGAAGCTTAGAATAGGCATAACGGAAACCTGTTCTAAACCAGGAACATCATTGAGACGTGTTCCTACGCAGAGCAACGCTGCCCTCTAGCGGCGGTGTCTCTGAACTACTCTATAAGATCAGCCGTGGTAACGGAGGCCAAAGAGTTCATCGCCGTTATGGAGAGTTTAATAAACATATTATTCCCCAAAGAGACACACACACACACAACATATATTTATACATATACCTTTTTTTTTAACTCAATAAAGTTCTTAACAGCATTGTTCTATTCTTAAACACATTTGTATTCAATAAGATAAGTTCTTTATTAATCTGACACTTTGTGTATGTCACAGCAGTACAGTAAATAAACTACATAAAGAAATTGTAGTTTGAAGTTAAAGTAAATAAAATAAGAATGTATGTGTAAGAATGTTCTTTTTATTGAGTTTTGTTAATTTTATGAGGTGCTAGAGCACCTTTAGAGATGATGCAGACAGAGCTAACTTCTTTCTTTGACCCTTCCTCTGCAGAACATCAAGACAACCTGTACATGAAACCCCCGATATACAAACAACACGGTAATATCACACACACATACACAAGATAGTCTAGTAGTGGTTAGGATGTTTGACTCTCAGCCAAAACGTACTGGGTTAGAACCAAAATCTCGCTAAAATATGAAATAAATATGTCAATAAATAAATACATTGAAATTTAATTTTATTGTGCACCCATATCCATTGTAGAGATGCAAGATGTCCTAACCCCTCCTCCCTGCTCCTAGTGACATGTATCTGAATTCACTGTCAGTCAAAGAATCTGCTAAAAGCTACATGGCTAAATAATCATTTCTACATTCTAACTCAATTCTAAATAACTATAGGGTTAAAGGTTATCTCCCAGGGTTAAAGGTTATTTCTTATGGGTTAAAGGCAAACTACAATGGTTAAAGTTTATGTCCTAGGGGTTAGCAGCTATCCCCCAGGGTTAAAGGTCATGATGTTTGGTTCTCCTGTAGACACACCTCTGGCTGCCTACCAGTCCTCTTCTCTGCCTAGCTACAGCCGACGTAGTGGCGACTTCTGTCAGGTAGGAACCAGAAGCGCGTTTACACACACACACACAGTCTTACCTTTAAGTCTTACCTACCTCCGATCGTGGCAGTGACACAACTGTGCCATGCACTTTATACTTACAAACAATTGTTTGCACAGTTGATCTCGGGACCTGTAGCTGCTTTGAAATGGCTCCAAGTGACTTTCCTGACTTGTTCAAGTCAATGATCCACTTTTTCAGATCCGTGCTGAGCTCCTTTGACTTTCCCATTGTTGCGTTTGTGGCTGAGTCTAATGATTGTATCAAATGAGCCCTATTTAAATGGGCTCAGAGAAGTCACCAGCTGTAGTCAATCATAATCACAAGAAGTTAAGAGGCCATGCCACAAAGCTAATCTGATCGACACAACTTTCTACATCACCAAAATTGATAATTCATGTTGCTGTATGTATATTTTTGACCCAGCAGATTTGGTCACATTTTCTGTAGACACATAATAAATTCATAAAAGAACCAAACTTCATGAATGTTTTTTGTGACAAAAAAGTATCACAGAAATATGAGTTGTAGAAATTATTGGAAACTCAAGACTGCCATGACATACATGTTCTTTACAAGTGTATGTAAACTTTTGACCACAACTGTATATATACAAAATCAAAATTGGAGTGGTCACATAGGCTGTTCAATGTAATGCTAACATGCTAACCCTGCTTGGCGTGTAGCTGAGTCGTGACCTCCAACCTGCGTTCTCACACCTGGATCGAGGACTGTCCCTGCCCAACCTCCTGGAACACAATGTGAGGACTACTATAGTACTACTACAATACTACAATGCCCAACCTACTAGTTACTACAGTACTACTACTCCAGTACTACTACAATATATAACTTCTTACCTCAGCACTGCAGAACTACTACTACAGCAATGCAGCACTATCTCAGGAGGTAGAGATGGTTGTACAACAAGGTTGTTCAGAAAATTTACCATTTTGCGACTACTACTACTACAATACAGTACTTCTTACCTCAACCTGCTGAATACTAGAGTACAGTACTACCACAGTACTACTACAATACTCTTTTGTTTTTTTACCTCATCCTCCTATAGCACCATGCAAATACTCAACCTACTGAATATTATAGATACTAGTTACTACAGTACTACTACTATCGTACCACTACAATGCTCAGTAGACTACAAGTACTGCAGTACTACTGCTATAGTACTATACTACAGTACACATTACTTCTTCAAAGTTTTGTCTGTTTAATAAAGTAGGATATAACTAGTTGTTTGGTATGTATTTATTGATTTATTGAGTGACATCATACACCAACACACACACACACATGCACAAACTACACTAAATGTTTAACTCTGTGTGCTGTGTTTAGTTATGTTATGTTAGTTATGTTACGTTGTACCATATATTGGAACAACATAACATAACATTGTATTTTGGAAGATTCTGATTCTTGAATTACAACCAATTAACCATTGCTTTCCATGCTCAGGTTTACCCGTATGAAGTACTTGCTGTCACCAGTAGAGGGCGGGCGACCCTTCCCAAGAACCTAGACAGAACGAGACTGGAGGTAACAGTCAACAAGTTATTCTGTTAATTCATTCACATAAAAAAAAATACTATAATAATTAATTCATATCAATATTAATTTCAAACTGTATTTTTGTAACTTTTAACTCTTTATAAGGCCTACTATTTACTTTCATCTCTCTCTGTCTCTCTCTACAGTGCTATCTTTCTCCAGACTCGTTCTATAAAGTGTTTGAGATGGATCTCCAGGACTTCAACCAACTTCCTCTGTGGAAACGCAACGATCTAAAGAAGATAGTTAACCTCTTCTAGACAGTCTGAGAGACACATTTTATAAAGTAACTCCACACGTCACCACCATCACCTTTAGGTGCCATTGTTTGTACATATTAATTTGACAAACTGCACTGCATCTTTTCACCACTCGAACTCTAAATGATTTTACACACCAGATAAGGCTTTGTTATGGCAGTTTTAAGATGTATTACCTACTTCTGTGTAGCCTACTTCTGTGTCATATAACCCTCCACGTTTTCGGAAAACAGTTTTCTTGTATTTTTGGAATATTAAACAAGGAAAATACTTTCTGGAAACATGTTTCCCAAGAGTAGTTCACTCTAAGACTTATGGTAAAATATCATGCCTACACCACGCTATCTCAAGTCATCATCGCTTCACTGTTCAGTTGACTGAGGCAATAGTGCAACTTTCTTTAGGTTAGCATTTAACATGATGTATGCCAGCCAGATGCAGACACAGAGAGACGGACGTCTCTGTTTACATAGCCTCCCCTTTCCCCAAATGAAATATTTGAAAATAAATTGCTTATTCCGTTTATTCTTTTTCACATTCTCTTATTCTCTTTCTCTCTTGAATCTAATTCACTCTGGTCAGTGTCATGACAATGGCATGATAAATACGAATGCACAGGAAATTCAGATGGCAATATTAGACCTATATTGATTTTGCCTAACTTTGAGAATGACTATATGGAGAGATCATCTTGAAATGTAGGCCATTCATTTGATTTAAAATACAGCGAAACAACTTCAAATATGATTCAAACTCGAGTAGACACAACAGTGCTTATATAGGCATATAGGCACACAAACAGAGGACCCAATACATAGGCTACTTGCGAATGACAGATGAATAGATCTGGCCTATTTTCTATTATTATTTTTGTAAAACATTTTTCCAGAATTTATTTAGGCCTATTTATTTATTTACTTTTTATTTTTTTTTTTAAATTTGAGATCTGGGGAAATTTGTCAAATATTCGGGGCTGTAGCCTCGGACGTCCAGACGCCCCTGAGAGAGTATACTGCTGGAGACGACAAGCAGGTGTGTAGTGTAGCTTACTGTACTCTGTCTGGTCATAAACGCAGTGAGCCTGTTCAATAGCTTAACAAGGGTGATAAGACATAAACGGAATGATTTTCTCGTTTGAACGATCTGTTTGTAGATCGCGCAGTAGACTAGCGGGAATGTTCAATCACTATGTTCATTATTTCCAATTAAAACGAAATAATTTTTGGTCACCTGTAGATGTGTAACAGCCATAATATACTTACCTAATAGAAAAAAATACCTTGCCGGAAGTTTTTGTTGTCATGGCGTTGGGGGTCATTAGGTCTACCCTGCACCCACCTACCCAAGACGCACCAGGGGGGGTCGCAGACCGTCAATTGGACACGTAACAACATGCTCTCCCCCGGAGGTGGACACTCCGCTCTGGTTGGTCGGCTTCACCGCCGATCATCATCTTCCTCTCTTTAGCCCCGCCTCGTCACTCGACTGTCTGTCCGATCCTGGGATCTTTACGAAAATATCACCCCCCCCCTTTAGAACAGCGATACAACTGCGAGTTGCTCGAATCCGCAAAACGGGACGGAACCGGGACGCCATGGAGCTCGCGACATGAACATCAAGCACGCAGTGGGGGTTCGGACGTCGGATCGCGGCGCTTCGAGTCGTGAACTCTTGTCAAAAGGGAAGGCTAGGACTCCACGACAGTGCGTAGTGTAGCCTACGAGTTGGTTGAGAGACGGGGCGGTAACGTGGAGCCGTGATCCTGGCGTCGCGTTGCTAACCGATGGAGCCGACGGGACCGTTGCGGGACAGCAAGAGGCCGATGTGTCACCTGTGAACCGTCGTAATGTCCACATCTTACCGGAGAAATCCATTGACGCCGCGGCATTAAATGAATGCCTGGCCCGCGTCCACCTCGGAAGACGCCGTCAACTTTACAGACGTCGTATTTTCTTCTCAAAGTTGAGATCTCCTCAGTTGAGTAGGGGGGAGGTACCGCTGGCAGAAAGTGACTATGATCGGTAGGATTACCTAGGGGTCCGATACCGTGTAGGTGCGTCTCAATGTAGGCCTGGATGTTGCCTTTCCTGGAAATATTAGTCTGATGCACAAAGTTGCGTAATTTTTGAATTACTGGATTCCGCGGTTTTAAAGGAACTATTTGACTTCTGTGTTGTTGTGGTCGTGGTTTTTGTTGTTGTTGTTTAGCCTACCTAGTGGCCATATCTTTTCCAAATCAAACATGTCATCTAAAGACGGCACATGTCGGAAGTTTCAAGCGAACATCTTCAACAAAAGCAAATGCCAGAACTGTTTTAAACCCCGAGAATCCCATTTGTTGAACGACGAGGATCTGAACCAGGTAATTAATTGACAGAAGGCGTTTCTTGAAATGAATGTTGTGCCAAATTACACTGTCCTAATCACACCGAGTTCAAATGTTGACCCTTGTCAGGACGGGATCATTCATTCAACGTAGGTCTATTTGTGTTTATATACTGCTGGTCTGTGGTTTATAGGATACCACTATCCTATCATTTGGGGATTATCTGTGAACACTTTGCACACTGTCAGCAGTTAGGCCTACTTTTACATTTTGTGTGGATATTGTTTTGAATCAGTCACTCTGTTGGATTCAGTTTGATTTATTGGAACCCATTGACGTTAATGTATTACTAATTATTATTATTACATTAGACCTAACTGGAGACAGCGCTGGGTTGTAGGCTTCTTGGAATTATGATACACGTATATCCATAAGAAAGAACACCCCAATGTTTCATCGCTACTAACTTCATATCTAGTTACAGGAAAGGCAAACTAGAACGAGTGGGGTTACTAAAAACATACGACTGCGGCTACCTACCGCAGAAACTTTGCAGCCTCCATAAACGTCGTTCTGTCATTTCACCCTGGGTGCTGTGACCACCACCCCCTCCATCAGACATTCTTCCTGTGGTCGAACAGTAACGGAGAGGGCGAACAACAGTCCTAAATGACAGCCTTTAGGCAGCGGAGGGTAAAAGTTGACCTAGATCTAGAGCTTCAGCGACGGCATTGCATTCAGGAGAGCTTCTCTCCGGGTCCCAAGGGGAGAGAGAGTTGTTTTTCCTATCCTAATCTCTCAAACCTCCTCTCTAGCCTCCCTCATACATTAAGGCTAGTGGGAAAATAACTATATAAATACAATACATGCACAGTTGTAGGCCTATATTATGTTAGTCTGCCTCTTCCCTTCTTAATGTGAACAAATTACTTCCAAATCCAAAAGAAATATATTCCTATATTGTGGCTCCTTGATTTGTGTTAGATTAAATGTACTTTCTAAACATTTCAAGAATACACAATTAGCACAATGTAGCCTGCACCATTGACAATATAAATTCCATATGAATAAGTCATCATTTCGTCATATCTCGTCAAGGTTAGTCATATGATATTGGGTGGTTACTGTCATTTTGTGATATGGGGTTGTAACTGCCTCACAATAGAGGGTTGTATGCGGTCATATCATGATAGTCATACATCATTATAGGGTTATATACTGTCATCACAATAGAGGGTTGTATGCTGTCATATCACAATATGTATGATGTCATCACAATAGAGGGTTGTATGCTGTCATGTCACGATATGTATACTGTCATCACAATAGAGGGTTATATGCTTTCATATAGGGCTGCATAATTCATACATCCATCATAAAAACAGCAAAAGTATAAAAACAAAAATCAGATTGTGTACGCATGTTACATTAAAATCTAATTGCTAAATCAACAATTGGCTTAATTTTTATTCATTTTTTTATATACAGTATATTAATTGAATACAGGAATATTAATTGAGTCTGTTAATCACATCGAGTAATCACAATGTCGATAACAATAGGCAAAATAATCTCAATTTTCATTTTTGCCATAATCGTGCGTGCAGCCCTACTGCCATATCACGATAATAGTCATCCTGTCATATTGCAATATAGGGTTGCAACTGGGTTCTTTCTGTCATGTAACTATATTAGTTTGTAACTAATATAGATATGACAGCGTTATGTTGGTTGTCTTACAATTGAAAGTGTTCCTCTCTGATCTCAGTGAGACTGGGTTTGTGTCAGATTAGCGATGAATCTGGGATGCGCGTGCTGATGGGGGGGGTTTGCACCGCAAGGTCAGCTAGCTTCTTCGCGCACTGCGCTAGCTAACGGCTCAATCGCAGGCTTACGAGGTATTAGCGACACGGTTTGGTTTGTTAAGGTGTTTAGTGTGTTGATGCTGGGATTTGTGGAGGCCGAACAGACGTATTGAAACTAGGTTCTTCTGCTACTCCCTTGACCAGTGGGGTGCAGCGGTACAACGCTAACCCTGGTGGGGTGGGGTGTTAGCTAGGGGCTTCAGAATAGGCCCTTGGTGAGTTCTGGAAACCTTGCTGGCATGTTGCTCTTTCACCAATATTTCACCCTCACCCTGTCCAAAGATCTTAAATATTTAATCTGTGGGGCTCGGGGAAGTTCTGTTCTCTAGGACGGCCGGCCCACCAGCACACACACACACACAACACATGACACACACAGGGAATCAGCAGCGAGTCACATGTGTGTTTTTCTCTGCGTATTGTTGTGGAATACTGCCAGCGGAGAGCTAGCATCCTACCATCATACGAGTCAGATTAGCTTTAGCGCTGAAGCTCTGCCCTGTTGACTGTTAGCGTAGCATGCCTTCAGTTACCCTGTGTGTCAGTGTATTCTCTCTTCAGCTTCTGTGATGTTAAGGATACATTATATTTGTAGAAATATAACAATAAAAGTATTGTTTCTTTTCCATCGAATGGGCCAGTTTAACTTCTCAAAGCATCTCCCTCAGAAGCCTTCATGGTTCATTTCCCTCTGCCAGAGCAGTCTGAAATGGTTTCATTTAATTTTGTCTCTGGTTACAAAACAAAACATGAAAGCGCACTTATTTCTAAAGTGGACCTCGATTTTAAAACAAGTATATTACAAATGCATATCATTTGCAGTATCAAGTTATCTCACATTTCTGTGTTGATGTCACACGTCACTACTGATTTCACATCACTGTGTATTGAATTTTGGTGGGCGGGATAGTCTAGTGATTTTCTATGGTGTATTGGTGCTACTGAAAAGGATATGAAACGAAAAAAAAAAATTATAATATTTAATCCAAATGTATTTTTTTACTGTAAAAGCATCTGCTAAACTTTGCTAAATAGTGTTGATTGATCGGCCAGCGCTATGTGAAGGTCATAGCATGTAAAATGAGCCTGATAAGGAGGCTTCTCTACTCCCTGTCCCCCCCCCAGGCCAAGCCCACCTACGGGGGATGGCTGCTCCTCGCCCCGGAGGGAACCAACTTCGACAATCCCCTTCATCGATCACGCGTGAGTATGTTGCTAAGAAACACTGAACCAGCATCCGCAGCATCCTCCCGGGACATTCAGTGTGCCATATCCGGTGGTGGTTGTTGGCTGTTGTTTTTTTGTAAGAATCGACGTTGGCCAACTTCAGTCAACATTCTAGAGTTGGGTGTTGGTGTTTGTTGTGGTGCTTTAACACATGCTTCTGTGTAGATGCCCCTAAACAACTCTACATAGCAAAACGAGGATGCTGCTACTGGGTATCTTGGGATCTTGTATGGGAGACCAACACTTTAAAAACGTTGATACGACTGTGGGATTAGCAATTGACTTCTGGCTTTTCTATGTGGCGGAACCAGCCTGTTAAACAATCTGCTGACGTACGCGTGGTCTGTATTTACAATGCACATGGCGAGCGAAGCCGCTGATTTAAGCTTAGTGCATGGCGGCTACCATTTAGCCCTGCTTGTTAGCCAATAGCATGTAGAGGACAGCCTACCAGTCAACACGATTAACATGGCGTTGCTGTTGCTTTGGTGGGATGAGAGGGGGCATTTCCTGTTCTCAAGCCAGAGGAAGTGTGCCCTGTCCAGGCCGCTCTCAGGCACCGTGCAGCCCAGCGTTGGAGGGGGATCTCTGGAGTGGGTTTCCCCCCTAGCTCCCCTGGTGTGGCAGGGAGGAGGGAAGTGGTTAGTCTGGGGGTGTGGGAAGGGTCCTGGTTCCCAAAGAACCACTGATGGCTTCCATATGACCCTGGGAGTAGATGTGGGGAGTGAGGAGGGTGAGGGGGGAGGTGATTGGGACTGCAGGAGCATTCAACTCAGTCAACACAACCCTCTCCTCCTCCCTTCTCCATGACTGTAGTCATCACCGCCAACCCCATGTCTGAATAGCTGTGTTTCCACCGCAGGAACCGGGGTCTAAATTAAGTTCCGGGGACTTATTTTATTCCCCAAAAAGTCCCTGCTTGGGGATAGGTACTTTCCAAAAGTTCAGGAACTTTGAAGGTGAAGGTGGGACACATCTCAGTCTGAACATCTCAGTCATCTCACGGTCATTCTCTGCAATGGCTAGTGAAATGTGTTTGCTTACTTTAATCAGGCATGTAATGAATAAACAAAAAAAAAAGCGAGAAAAACTAAATCGCTATTTACGTCAGTTACTACGAAAATGTAATAATAATAATTCCTTGCATTTATATAGTGCTTTTCAAGACACCCAAACCGCTTTAATATGCACCATTTTCCAATAAGAAGCTAATGCTCCGTCCTTTCACCAAATATCCGATGTATTTAGAGGATTCAATTATACTGGAGTTTGCGGATGAGGGGGAGTATGATAAGTGGGTGTGTCTAAGTGGGCATTTGGAGCGCTCATTAATACATCCGTTTTGGAGACGTTAATTGCATGTAAAAACAGCCATCCTTTTTATACGTCAGCGGACTAATTATCCCAAACTTTGCGGGTCTTTAGACCGTGGTGAAAACGCAGGACAAGAACAACGGGTTGAAAGAACTTTTTAGTTCCTAGGACTAAAAGTTCAGGGTACTGTTGTCAAAAGCAAGGCTAATGTTTCAGGTGATTCAAGGGATAACATGGCATGTGCTTCATGATTATTTATAATAATTCCTCATGTGAGAATATATTGACTATATCTTTTCTAAATTCTCTCAATCCATTGTGATGCAGAAATGGCAGCGTCGTTTCTTCGTCCTGTACGAGCACGGCCTTCTACGATACGCTTTGGATGAGATGGTGAGTACCAGTTTAACAGTTTACACCAGTTTAAATCGATTTACACCAGTTTAAATGGGCTTACACCAGTTTAAAACAGTTTACACCAGTTTAAATTGGTTTACACCAGTTTAATACCAAAGAGTATAAATCATTTCCAACCAGTTACATCAGTTCAACCCAGTCTGCTCAGTGGTCACGATGATTTCTGCTGAAACTTTGATCTGACGTTCATGTTTGTGGTTATTAATGAATTGCCCATGCCCTTGGGGTTTCTACAGAAAGGCGGGAAGTGTAGTTAGCCAGGTTAGCCTGCGGACTCGTCTGTTGACTCCTGGACTTGTATCACGTTGTGCCCGCTTTGACATACCTCGCAGGTTTACACACACATGTAATCATTTACATTCCTCCATGACATTGTGTGTGTGTGTGTGTGTGTGTCTGTGTGTGTGTGTGCACACTATATCTACTATCAACAAACAGCGTTGTCACGTGGTTGTCGTCTCGCTAATATGTAACCACTAAGTTGGCTAGTGTAGTTGTGTAGCGGTCGTGTGTGTTTTTGACGTCAGGTGAAGTCAGGTGTTGTAAGCAACTGTGTGTTTGTTAAGGAGGCTAACATGTTCACATAAGCCAAAACCTCTGGGGGGAGAGGGGAGGAACCAGAAAGACAGGTGGATGCTACTAGCACGTTGGCTACGCTGGCATCAGCTCCATGCCACGTGTGTCAATGTTTGCTTGTTACACTTGTGCTGGAAGGACTTTCTACTGTTTCAGCGCATGTGTTGTATGTGTGGGCGGACAAGAACCGATACAAACTGTGTTATCTAACAGCAGTTCAGGCTGAGGTCGTAGGTTGAAGGCTTGGCTTGTGTTCATATGCGGTGTGGGTAGGAGTGTGTTTTTAGGTAAGCGTGTGTTTGAGGTACGTGTTTAGTACCATAACGGTGCTACAATATTTTGTGTTTCTTGGGGTGAAGCGGGGAAGTGGCGATGTTCAACTATTTAAAATGGTACTGATCCACTATGTATACTGGTGATACTAGTACCAGCTTGGTAGTATGAGTACACTAGTACCAGTACTACTAGTAGCAGCTTAGTAGTACCAGTACTACTAGCAGGGGTGGTAAAATATTCGAGTAAAAGTATAGATACTTAATAAAAAAATGACTCCAGTAAAAGTAGAAAGTCCCCCATTCAAACACCACTTGAGTAAAAGTACAAAAGTATCGGATTTAAAATGTACTTAAGTACCAGAATTAAAAAGTAAATATTCCAATTAATTGTAAATAGCCATAAATAAGCAGACCAATTGTTGTGGGAGTGATATGCAATGTTTTAATTGAATATAAATGACAATTGACAACAAACAGAGACAGATCTACAGTCAATCCCCCACCCCCTTATTTAACTGTGTGTGTGTGTGAGTGTGAGAGCCAAGAGGACAGGAGTGCATTGACTTGCATGCTCTGTGAAATCCTACAGTAGTACAATCCTTGCAACATTTGCAATCATAAGGGACAATAAGACAACTATTAGAGACTTGTGCAATGAGGGTGAACCATCCCTCCCTTTAAGTTGAAATATCTTCAAAATAAACTCTCAGGCTAGGCTACACAGAATCTGCCTGGCACCTTAACGCAGTATAGGGGTTGAACTCACAGTAGCAGCAGACACAAATCACATTGTTTAGTTTTGCATAATTCTGTAATAACTGTCTTTCCTACTAGGCCCTAAAGTGTGTGACCCTGAAATTACATTATGAAACTAACATCTGCATGAAAGCAGCAGAAGTTAAGAGGTAAAAGATACAAGGTAAGACAACTATTAGAGAATTGTGCAATGAGCGTGAACCATCCCTTTAAGTTGAAATATCTTCAAAATAAACTCTTAGGCTCTCTCTCTTTACACAGAATCTGACTGGCTAGCACATTTGTAAGATGGGTTACTATTTAAGGCTGTAAAAGCTTCTGTTCAGC
>OMKP01087406.1:0-21896 GCA_900302375.1 Bathygadus melanobranchus | reverse complement strand
AGTACGTGAGATTGTTTAGTATGTCCGAAACGTTAGTATGAACCGAATAGCACGCGAGGTGCATACTATTGCCGGTAAATATTAAAGTATGCAGCACTGGACACGCCGGTATAAATATCCCACAATGCAGTGCAGTAGTGACGACAACAAAAACGACAATGGCGGACGGCGACCAAGGCAGCTCTGTGGCGTCTAGAACGCTTCAAAATGAATAAAAAATAAAATAAAATAAAACCATTGCAAGTGTTGCAAATGCCGGTAGAGATGAGGCTGGCACGGGTTACCGTGGTTACGCGACGCGAAGGAAGCTCTCAGGAAGTGACGTTCCGCGCTGAGCAGTGCGTCTGAAAAGACGCACACTACTGTTTATTTACACATAAGTATGTTGAACGATAGTACACATATTGAGTATGTAGTACATAGTATGGAATTTTGGATGCAGCGGCTCTGATGGGTCAAGTGTTCGCATGCTGGGTGTGAATGCATGGCGCTTGAAAATAAAATGATGTTTCTTATTTATCGCGTCTTTTGCGATGTGTTTATCGTTTATCGTGTTCATATCGCGATGGCGATGAAAATACGGTTTATCGTGCAGCACTATTGTGAATGCTGTTGTAGTGGGTTCAAGTGTCCTATAAACCTAGCATAAAGTAGCATAGCATCCAAGTCTATGACTAAGCAGTTCAATTGTAGCTCAATTTACAGGGCAAGAGCTCCAATGCAACCGATCTCTTTACACAGCCCCAGCGAGGCATCCACAATGCTATCCTACCTGGGGCGGCTAATGACAGACCAAACAGAGCCAATACTGTAATACCATGACATTACACAGTCATAAATCCTTTGGTTCCAGCTACAACTATCATACCACGATACATACAGTAGACCCCGGACTCACCCGCCAGAGGTAGTCCAGGCCTATTAACTCCAGGTCGTCCATCATGTAGGCCCGCCGCTTGGCGACCAGCTTGCCCTCCCTGCAGTTGACGGCCTTGAAGAACCTCTCGAAGCACTTCATGCCGTTCTCTGTCAGCAGAGACGGGTCCAGCTGCAGCACGTTGTTCTCAAAGAAGTCCTTGTTGATGTCTGGATCCAGGTCCGGCTCGTCGCCCATGAGCTTAGAGTACCTGTTGGCAGCCGCACAGACGGAGTCTATTAGTGGGCTCCCGTGAGGCGACGACGGTGGAGAGAGTGGAGGGGCTGAAGGGGACATTACCATTTGAAGCAGGCTTCACGGTCACAGAGGAACACGGCATTCTCAGCCAGACACTTCCAGATCTGCTTGGCCTGGGGAGCGCACAACCACAGCTGGCCGTCTTTCAACAGAAACCTGGAAGTAGAAATAACAAAGTTAATTTGTTTCACTTACAAGACGCTGCCCTCACTTAATACCGAATGAAATGGCAAACCCGTTGAAAGTAAAATAAGTGTTCCTATGAAATCTGGGCAGGATTGTGACGGTTGGTTTTGGCCCAGAGTTTATCTGCCATATAACAAGGGCGGAGGGACTGTACCGTAGGAAGTTGAGCCGCTCCTGTACTTCCTGGACATGGCTGTAGCGACTCCCGGGTCTCACCGTCTGAGGGTCAAACTCTGCCTGTTCCGCTGTACATGGGGACACACACACCATTAACACACAGGAAAGCTGCCCTGAACACAGATCGCCTGTTCCAACTAACCCATCATGCCGGGTCACGGTGTATCAGGGGGGCATACCTTTGGAGAACTGCCTCATAGTCTCCATGTAGGCGGAGAGGTTTTCAGCCACCAGGGTGACCAAGGCGTGGTTGTGCTGCAGCTGGTTGATCAGGTCGTGACGGTAGAAGACGTGCGGACTCCTCTGCGTTTGGCTGGAGGAGAATGGAGAGAAAACGGAGGGACTCTGGTTAAAACATATATTAGAACAATATAAGAAGAAATAAATTACATCAATAAAGCTGGATCCAAATGTAGTATAGTGTAGTAGTGGTCAAGCGTCTGCCAAATGCCCTAAATGTAAAGGTAGACCGGTGGGCAGCCTAAAAGTAAGAATAGGTTTTGTGCAGCATTCTGGGCAGAATGTGGAGCAAGCTGGATGGAAAAGTCTTGACAGACTGAGGAAACTCCAGTTCACGAAATGCTGCCATGTCTCCGCCTCTCTGGAAATGTGATTAAAATGCCAGGGATGTCGGTGGGTAAGGTTTGTAACAAAATGGGAGTTCATTGTGTTTCTGAACGTACAATGGTTTTGTGTGCAAAATCATGTCCGATCTTTCAACAGTGAATACAAGCTCACGTCAAAAGTTTCATACGATCATAAAGGCAAATATTTTTTTTTATTTATAGCCATCATTACTAGTCCAACCGTCAGATTGTGGAGCCATATAAAAGTTTAACTTTGTGTTCACATACATATACAAGTCGATTCGAGATGCGTTGAGACATGTTCAACTCTAGGAGAGTAAATTATAGACTTCTATTCATTACTTTACCTTAGGTTCTGAGGGGCTTCTCCAAACAAGCTACAGATCTCTCTGATCTGCTTCAGGGCAGGGATCACCCATTTGTCGTTGGTACGCAGCTCTTCTATGAAGCGGTCGATCCACTGGATCTTCTGTGTGTCCCTGTCCTGCAGGCAACCAACACGACATCATCAGCGTTCACCAAGGTCAAGTAACAGACCGCAAAATAGACACACAAGCCAACACGGCGTCCGTCACGACAAACCTGTGAGCAACTGTAGTCCAATATCTTTATGTGAGCGCTGAGGGCCTGGTCCATGATGTCCACGGGCACATCGTCGCTGTGCGCCAGGTTCCATAGCAGGTTGAGCACCTTGTGGGCCATCACCCCATCCTTATCGTCCTCGGCCAGGCGCCGGATCAGTTCCAGCAGTTTCTCCCTCTGCTTCTTGCTGGCGTTTGTCCAGCTCGCCTGCAGAGAAGAGAAAAAGATCATGTCAGCCCAGCGGTCGGGGAGCACCAGGTAGGCCTTGAACGACCATACTGAGATTAACTATGTTATATATTGAATACAGTATGCCCCCCCCCCTCATAGAAACAGCAATTTAGAGAGAAATCGGCTTCCCGCTCACCTTAAAACAGTCAAAGAGGTGGTCGAGCTGCTCGGGGGAGAAATCCCATGCCAGCTTGGCAAGAAGATCATGGACGTTTTTCACTATGGCCTCATGCTTGCCAGCCTGGGAGAGAGATGACAATAACAGCAACTCTGAATACTAGAAATCAAAGATATAATATATTTTTTTGTTTGTTTTTGTTACTATCTTGAGAATGACCTGGGCAGCCCAGATGTTGTCTAGATCCTGCATGGTAAGCGCCTTCTCCTTGATGACGAAGCGCAGGATTTTCTCCAGTTTCTCAACATATTGTGGCTGGTGCAGACTGTCCCTGAGCACAATCGACAGGATATGGTTTTGCTGGATCCACTCCTGCCATTAGACCACAGAGAGGAAAGAGTTGCGTTACAAATTGAAAACTGAATTGACCACCGTGGTGAAAAGAAAAGGACTCACAGCCATGCGCTCCGCAGTTAACCATTCTTCCTCCTCTGGGTTATGCCGATGGGTGTAGTAGGAGACACTGGAGATCACCTTGTTCACTTCATTTAGTGCATTCATTTTGCCGTTAAAAGACGAAATTTGCAATAACCTGGCGGTGACAAAGACACAACATGAAGCTGTTTAACAACCTTGTAAAGTGGATGCTATGACTTTCATCTGGTGCCAAACTTAAAAACTAGCTTAGCTGGGTAAAGGAAAGTATGTATAACAATGCTAGCAAAACGCTCAGATAAGAGTAGCGCTTAATAAAACATGAGTCATTGCCACTTGCTTGATACTCACCTAAGAATCATTTTTAACCTAAAAATCTCTAAATTCTTCACCGTCTCCTCCTGCCCTGGGACACGAGAAGCCAGGTTTTTCAGGGACTTGATTATCATGGACAGTGCATCGTTTTTGGCTTCATTCTTGGCCTCTTTTTTTAGCTCTTCATCTGTCAGGTTCTCCAGAAACTGGGGGACCATCTCGATGACTGGGAGGAAGTACTTCTTCACTGTGTGCAATGTGAGGAACTCGTAACACTGGCCAAAAGGCCTGGAAGGTGGAAAACAAAACAAATACAAACAGTTAAGATGGAAATATCGAAGACAAAGCTATTAAAAGGGGAGCACTTGGCCACCTCGTATAATGTTGGCTGGTGCACTAAAATGCTGGCCGGCTATACGCTAATGGGCTCACTTGATAAGTGCAGCGATGATCTGGACGTTCAGTGCTTGGCCACTCATGAAGCGATCGTGCAGCATTTGAAACCCGTTTAACGTGCCAAATTTGTTTATTAGGTCCACCAACCAGCCCTGAAGACATAGAAAAGGAGGATAAAACAAGTTAAAAAAGGATATTTAAATTGTTTCAAAACATGATAGGTCAAACTGTATTTTGCAAAACCAATCTAGGTAAACATAAGTTTGAGCTTTTAATCATGCTTTCAACTTTTTTTATTCTACAGTCCAAATATAGAACATTTCCTGTTATTAGGCAGTCAATTTCGCAATAGCTGAAAGTATAAATATTTCAGTTAAATAGGTACAGTTCGTTATTAATAACAGTTACACATGATTATTAAAAACACAACAGAACATTAAAGAACGAACGATTGGCTGCCACTTCTTAGAAGATTGGCCTTGGTTGGTTTTCACTTACAAATAATCTCACTGCAGAAAAATTGGCCTTCAAATTGTATATTGTCTAATAGCCCTTTCCAGACTGATGAACAGCAAAAATCGTTCCTCCTACATGATTGCCTTGTTATGCAAATAAGTCAAAATAAATGCTAATTAGCAGCAGCTGGCCAAGATAGATTTGTTTCATATGGGGTCAGGTTGTACTAGTGGAGGTTTGCTTATTTTGTTGGATAAAGATAGATCTGTGTGTATTTGAGGTCTTCGTGGGGTCCGGTTGTTTTAGTTCATATATGAAACTACTTCATTGAAAAGAGCTTGCTTTTAACGCCACTATACACCGATCAGCCACAACATTAAAACCACCAACAGGTGATGTGAATAACATTGATCATCTTGTTACAATGACACCTGTCATTGGGATATACAGTATTAGGTAGCAAGTGAACAGTCAGCTCTTGAAGTTGATGTGTTGGAAGCAGGAAGAATTGGCAAGCGTAAGGATTTCAGCAACTTTGACCAGGGTCAAATTGTGATGGCTAGACGACTGGGCCAGAGCATCTCCAAAACGGCTGGTCTTGTGGGGTGTTCCCGGTAGGCAGTGCTTAGTACCCAAAAGGAAGGACAACCGGTGACAGGGTCATGTGCGCCCAAGGCTCATTAATGCGTGTGGGGAGCGAAGGCTAGCCCGTCTGGTTCCATCCCACAGAAGAGCTACTGTAGCACAAATTGCTGCAAAAGTTAAAGCTGGCTATGACAGAAAGGTGCCAGAACACACAGTGCATCACAGCTTGCTGCGTATGTGGCTGCGTAGCCACAGACCGGTCAGAGTGCCCATGCTGACCCCTGTGCACCTACAAAAGCGCCTCCAATGGCTATGTGAGCATCAAAACTGGACCATGGAGCAATGGAAGAAGGTGGCCTGGTCTGATGAATCATGTGGACGGCCAGGTGCATGTATGTCATTTACCTGGGGAAGAGGTGGCACCAGGATGCACTATGGGAAGAAGGCAAGCTGGCTGATCGGTGTATATGCGGCCAATAAAATATCTTTGTTCCAAGGAAATACTTGTTTTCTAGATTTTAACCAAATCTAGATTGGGTAAAGGTACACAAACAAAAGGAATAATAGTGTTATACCATTAGTCATGCAGCCGAGAGTAGTGCTAGGCACTGTGCCAGCAGAGGCAGCGCTGCAGTGACCTCCAGGCCCAGGCTTTGTTCAGCACACTTTACTCCCTTGCATCATTTCCTTCATACTTATTCATTTAGCGTTCTGACACAAGCCCAACGTGTTTGTTTTGTCAACTCCGATTTGATCTTCATGTCTTCCCGCCATCAATCCAGAACACAAAGACGTTCACTTTTATTGCTGGGGCCCCGAGGGTAAGGCCAGTCCAACGCCCATCTCAGCATGGAGACATGCTACTGACCCGTTTTAGCACAGGATAATTATAATTTGTGACATGCGGCACTCAGGGGCCTTTAATCATTTCACAAACCTAAAAGTATGCTTTATTGAAATCTGTTTGGGATTAAGTAAGACATTTCAGCTAGTCTAATGGAATTGTTACATCCATCATAGTTTAAGAAAAACAGCAATATGTGGATGTGTTCTGATTCTTCAGGATTTGCGTTTGAGGAGTATATCATTTGTGGTCGGAATGTTATGCCCAGCCGATCGCATAACCACAAAAACATTTCTCTCCTGACCAAGTAGAAGTTCAATTTCCCTTTACACATGACATTATTCTAACATTGATTTTTTCGAAATTGTAAGGAAATTACAAGTCATCCATAATTAAATAAGACTGATGCATATATTGACACTATATAAATATAAAACCTGATCACTCAAATCAAATGTAACTGAAGACATTGTACACCGTTATTTCACCTTCCGTAGCTGATGGCGGACCTGCAGTGAAAGTAAGGGTCTGGTATGAATGTGGCTTACCTTGGGTGAGCGAGGGACTGCTGTGAAGGTGGATTACCTTGGGTGAGTAAGGGCTTGAAGGGTCTAGAGGTGGCTTACCTTGGGTGAGTAAGGGTTTGAAGGGTCTAGAGGTGGCTTACCTTGGGCGAGCGAGGGTCTGGAGGGCGGGCGAAGAGCTCATCGTCGGCCAGCTGGGCCCCGGCGGGGACGGTCTCCGAGGGCCGCGTGCCGTTGTAGATATGGAACTTGCAGTGGGGGTTGGTGGCCATGGCCAGAAGCTCAAGCAGAGGGAACCAGTCCTGAGAGAGCTTGGCCACACACAGCTCCACCAGCCGGTGTGTGTTGTTGATGATACACCTCTGTGAAGCGGAGGAAAAACTGTTCAATCACACAGAATAGCCTCTGCAAAGTTGCCCTTGGGGCATGATGCCACTACTTGAACGCGAGTATCATCGCATACAGCAATGATCAATGCCCTTGTGTTTTGTACAGCTGTAATATATTACACGCAACATTTATAGAACAAACGTGTGTCTGATGTCATTTATGCGCAGCGTATGAATGCAGGAATCCTTCAGATAATGTTTTTAGGAGAGCAATGCCAGATTCATGGGTCCAATGCCGATCCCGATTTTGTTGAGTCCTAGCCCAACGATTACAGATGAAAAATTTACTTTATTAAAAATTTCAGAACACTTAATTTAAGCAATATAAGCACTGCGTTATGAGAGTTATCATTTTGTTGAGCCAACCGAAATGTCTTGTGTGCCTTTAAGAAAAGACGTGACGTCATGTAAACACAAAGCACTACAGAGTTTAGTTTGGTCTAGTTAAGAGTGGAGCCACACGGTTTTCTGACTGCGTGGCCTCCGGTATGGCTGCTTGCAGCTCACCCAAACAACTTCCCACTCGACACTTCCTTAGGTCCTCAGCAATACACCAGCCAGTGCAGTGCACATTCCGTGTCTGTTCGGAATGGGACGATTGCTTGCAGCTTTCTCGAGAACCGCTCATCCAAACAACTTCAAACACAATAAACCTGCCAAGTGTGAACGCTTCGGATGAACGCTTAGCGAGAAAATCGAACTACAGACAAACATACACACATACACACATACATACAGAGACTCCTTCCAGTTAGATGAGTCATGCCAACACACTCACACTAAGGAAAGGAGCTATAACAGATAATACACACCCAACAATGATTTAATCCAACATATAAATCAAATGTAATAGCTGTGATACGCTCTGCATGTATCCATATGCACAGGCAGAGAAAAGGACAGCTACGCTGTTCTCGGGTCCTCTGCCGGGAAGTTTGCCTTCAGGGCTTTCTGCCAGTGGCTGTGGTAACCAAGCTTTGGTTAACAAATAATGAGTAACAGTTCCATTCATCATTATTGTATTGTGTGTGTATAGAATTAACGGTTAAACTGACTTTATTCTATGTCTGGATTATTTATGAAAATGGTGCGATCACCAACATACACGTGTGCATCTGGCTATTTTTACACGGCTTGCGTAATGAGAAATTATTATGTGTGTAATGTAGTGTACCACACATTCAAGTCAAGTCAGCGTGGAGCATCGTTTGCAGTCTGCTCTAATTCTTATAGGGACACATCGGCTGCATAACTGCCCGATGTCGTCAAAATAAGTAAAAGTCAATGGCCAATGTATCGATCGGGCTCTACTTTTTAGTGTGCTTCTCTCTGCTTGACTGAAAAGGTCCATCTCATTCATCCATCTCCTCAAGTCAACACAACAGCCAACCTTCATGTTGTGGAATGAAAAGGGCATTGATTGCCCCTGGCTATGCCGTCTGATTTCAGCCCTTTAGAAATGCTCACCTCGAAAACCTGGTTTGCAGGAAAGATATATGCTTGGGCCAAAACAACAATACATTAGCAGAGGTAAAATGGAAAAGTGGAAGATGTCTTTCCTACATAATGTCTATAATGGAGGAGAGAACAAAAAGGTGGTGTTTTTGGTAAATGGTGATACTGCGTGGGTCAAGGAAGCATCACCATGCACAAAAAAATACAGAACTAACCACAGGATAGTGTTTCTTGTTTTGAAAACCTGAAGTGAAAGGGTCAAAGTTCTCAGCCAAAAGCACAGACAACATTCTATTTAAATGTACAGGTGTCATGGATACGCATTTTTGATTGGTAGGTCGCTAGCCACACCATAAAGCATACCCTGCTTCATCTGTATAATTGCTCTATTGTCTATTTTACTCTAAATAGGACCATGATTCCCAAAAATGAACATCATGCTGTATTGAAGAAGAACTAGTGATTGAGACCATAAACTCATTAGGAAAATGCTTAACGAGTGAAAGAAATCAAGTGAGAAGTAGGGATGGATTCCCCGAAACAATCAGAGAAGAGATGCCCTGATTGGTCAGAAATTAGGTGGGAAAATTGTCTTACAGCACACAGATATTCTCACATTTCACTCATTAATACCTGATGGATATGCCATATTTAACAAATTACACTCAACACTAGATTTGTGTAGATAGGCAGGCATATAGATCTGGTCTATAGCACCTTTTAATTGGCCTACATCGATTGCATTAGGCTTACATATCAACCATGGGTAAGAGAAAGTAATTATTAAGAAAACTAATGCTTCAAGGGGATGAAATGAGACACCTACAACTAAAAACGTTGATAGGCGCATGCTCCGCAGTCCACACCGGTAAAAAAGATGAAAATATCAAAAACAAGCTGTGCATGTTTACTCTATATTCACGCTCTGTAATAAAGTGGTTTTCAGCGGAGAACGAATGGGACAAATCCAAGGTCCAAGTCTGGCGGTGTTAGCTGAAAAGCCAAAACAATGACATTAAAGAGGAGCAAAAAGAGAGGCGATCCCCGGTCAGGTTCGAGCAGTTAACACCGCTAGACCCACGGTGACTTGGACCGCTGAACGTTTGCCTTTCACTCCCCTCTTTAGTTCGCTTTATTGAAGAGCACTTATTGTGGACTTTAAGGACATTAGCGTACAAAAATGTTGATTGGTTCTCTCTGTACAGCGTTTTAGCATCCGCCACATGTATTTTAAAAGTTTCATCAGTCAAACTCTTCTACGTTCTCTTTATTGATGGGGGTTTTGTCATGATCAGCAGCAATAGGTCTACCGTGCGTAATCAGACAGAACGGAGCTCTCCACAGAGACCGGCCACATTTTATTTCATAGATGTATTATATTAATTTTTACAGTGTATTATTTTAGCCTCTATTATAGTAGGACTATATTATATAAGGCTAATAGAACGTAATATTGTGAAAACGTATTTACTCATTTAGCGGAGGCGCTAAACATCTACAGACAGCTGTGGGAAACCCTGCCTATCTATAATAACAATAATAATAAAATGCCTGCAGTTGTTGCCACTCTGTGTCTCTTGGGCGCAGATCAGTGCACATGCAAAATCCCAACTACGGCATTTGACAAGAGTTGGGGTAAGATTTGAGTCATCCAGCGGACAAAAGTAGCAGGGAGATCTGGGTGCAGGCAACATGGAGGAAAGGGGAACATTGCTCATTTGCATATACTACCCACACTGAAATGATACACAGCAGCCAAGTCCCCCTTTAAAGCAGCACCCATGGAGCTAAAGTTGACTCACGTGAATCTCAAACTTCCATCCACTGACTGCCTCGTCCGTCAAGATCTTAGTGAAGGAGATGGTGAGACCATCTCGGAAAAACCTCTGGCACGCTTCACACTTGACATCCAGTCCTGCAAAAGAAATGGAAAAAGAAACCCCAAAAGAGATTGTAATCGTTGTCAGGGGTTTAAGGTAAACACATTAGGTGAAAATTGATATGATGAATAAACCGATAGTCATCATTATGACATTTTCTCATCACTATACCCTCCCTTAGAACCCCGATGTGGGAAATCTTGAAGACCAATTTAAACACACCATATTGACAGGATACGCCACATGGTATAAACCCTCTTCCATTACTCAGACATACCTTTTTTACTAAGATCTATAGCAGCTTCTAGGAGGACTTCCAACTCTCCCTTTGGCAAAACCGGAACCACCCATCGAGGCCTGCGGGAAAAACATGCATCCACATTGAGGAAGAGAGAGCGGCAACACATTTGCATGCAAAAGACAGTGGACGGTGTTGTTCCAGTGGTCCGATGGACTGATACCGTGCTGCTCACCTGTTGATCATATCATCCAGCTTGGCAAGGTCAGTGTGAGGGAATGCCGGCTCCTCCTCTTCCAGCTGAGGAGGCCCATCCCCCTGACCCGGCTCACCTGGTGGGCTCACTGGAGAGTTCTCATTGGACGAGTTGGGGGACGAGGTCTGGAACGGTCAAGCGGTATTTCAATTAATACACCGCTTCCTAAAAAACGCAACTAGGGTCCGTGTTAGCTTTTGGAAATATGTTCCAAATACGCAGTAGCATTAAGAAGCATTTAAGTGTGTCCAACCAGAAAGGGCAATTAAAGAATGCAATATGATAATAGGAAGACAGTGTTTCCAGCTCTGGCTGCTGAACTACTTTTGTTTTCATTGTCCCCTCCCTTGGGTGCACCGACAAACTATGTGTGGGTTTGATGTGCTCCTTTTAGCAAATAGAAATGTGGTTCTTTGTAAAACGCAGGATGACTTATCAACAGTTCCCCTAGTGAAACGAAGAGAACGTGGGGGTGGGGGTATGAGGAAGCAACGAGAAGAAAGAGACAATCGCGTGTCTGTGTGTGTGTGTGTGTGTGTGCGCGCATGTGTCGAATTAGGAGTGGCGGACTCTCCCCTCGAGTCCCTTCCTGAATTAATGGCTGCATAAGAGCAACGACGGCGACGTTCGCAGCTGTATGAGGCAGCGAAAGTAAGGACGCTGCATAACTTGTCAAATGTGAGGGTGTGTACAGAAGGCTCCTTCTGCTTGGCTGACCTACATAGACAGCTTGCCTTTCACGTCTCCGCGCTGCTCATCTCCAACCAACACAGGCCTAGCCGCGCGCGCGAACACACAATCAAGTCTTATACACACTTGATCTATCGCTCAGGAGGATCTGTTCATTGATGCTTTGGCTTCAGTCTGCCTTTCCCTCTGGTTGGGAATCGTGTGTGTGTGAGCATTAACTGGAGGGGGAGAGAAAGGGGTATGCTGCAGTGTCTGCACTCTAGCAAAGGGAGACTTAAAGGGAGACACACAAAATTCCACTCTGCTGGTCGCAGGTCAATTCCATTGCAATATGTCGGTTGCTGCTATGGTGCCATAACCTCGGGATTTCTCCCGAAGTTATCCTTTAAAAACAAGTGTGGGATACTGACGGGGATCTGGAGTGAAGAGTGGGAGTAATGAGGGACAAGGGAGATGAAAACGCAACTGACGTGCAGATGGTGTTAATGTGGCGAGGCTTGGGTATTCCCGGCCAACTGCCCTTACAGATCCATGTTTGTGCATTTTGATTCCTCATTTCGACCCTTCTGGCCTACTATACGCAGTGTTGTTTTTGTGCTGCGTGTGCTAGGCGTCACATAGACCCCGACGTGCACCCTTTTACACCATGGTTTGTCCCTACACTACGATTCGGACTAGCAGAGCACTGGGGATCCTGGGAGCAAGGCGTTCCTTAAGGAAGTTTAACATTGCAAAGGCAATATGCTCAACACACTAAGCTCAAGTAATAAAGTGCAACGATTGTGCAAGACGATAATCGCGGGGCAGGAGAAGGATGAGGCAGAGAATACACAAGAGAAAATGTACTAGTGGTACTTATCTCTGTACAAAAAGTGCTCCAGCTCATATTGTTGGGTAAGACCAACCTAATCATTTGTAATGCTCACGGAAGTGAGTGAGCTACACATACAAATGACGTTTAATGTGGTGAGGTGGGACCGACAGCTGTATAATGATTGGTTGTGCATTTCAAGGTCAGCGGGTCAAAATTGAATTTGGTTTAACTTTCAGCAACAACATAATCTCTCGCTCGCCACGACAGTGGAGGGTTCCCCAATTTCACCCAACACAGCGCTTCTCTAAAACACACAAAATACACACACAAAATGGTACACCCTTGGCAACACACATGTAATGTGAACGTTGCTTACGTTTGTACATTTTGCACAAGAATGTTAAACAAGAAATTGACACAGTGATTCCAAGTCGTGAAACACACAGCACTTAAAAAGGAAACCATAAACATTTGGTGAGAAAAGCCAAATAAAGCAGCTAAATAAAAGCATGTCAATGCATCACTATCGCCACACACTGACAATGATGCATTGAAATGATGATGCCGCCCAAACCCCAGTACTAGTTGGTGCAGCGAGCGCAGACCTGGTTCTGTGGTAGTGGAGGCTGGCTCTGAGCGTCGGGCGCCTGGCCCTGGCCCTGGCCCTGGCCCTGGCCCTGGCTGTCGTTGCCCCCCACCGGGGAGCCACGCGTGGTGGCCGTCATGCTCGCCACAGGGCAGATCTTGGCAATCTTGGCCTATTAGGGAGCGCTGGCCACGAGGGGAATCACAGCCGCCTCAGCTGTAGAGCAGAGGGATAAGAGCCCGGACACGCAAGAGAGGGACACAAGCACCTGGAGGTCTGGATGGGCCGCTGAGACCATTGCATAACCTGGAGTAGAGAAGAGAGGGTAAAGGTCAGCATGAACTGCTAGAATAATCACAATATCAAGCTAGTACAAAGATGGGCAAACAGTTTTAAGCATTACTTTATCCATAAAATCAATTGAGATTCTTGACCCTTTCCATTTCCTCTCCACTAGAACTTAACTCAAGCCCTAGCTTTATTTCCAGATAAATGCATTATAACCTGCTCTGAGCAGGTGTACGAGTGAAAAAAAAGGAGACAGCACAAGGTACTGGGGAAAAAAAGGAATAAAACTTGCTCTACTGACTCAAGAGATGATTCCAGCAGATCAGCTGAGTACTTGGCACAGTCTAGTTAAATGGCAGCACGATGATTATTGAAACATGATAAAACCTGCCAATTCAGCACTTGGCACCGAAACTTGTCTTATCAACACCACATCATCATAGACATAAATACAAGTATTATCATGCCACTTTTTTTTTAATAGCCCAAAATGATAGTCTAGTGCTTATCATTGGCAGGCCATAACAATGATTAATATGCATTTGTTTTCTGAGGATGTCAAAATAACTAAAATCTAATATTATATTATAATGTGTCAACTTGTGTTGCATCAGCAGCTCTTAAGTACTGTACTATGTCAAATGTGTTATTTGCACACCGGTGATGCCAGCAACTTCAGGAGCGAGAATCGGGACTTATTAAATATATTTAATATTTAATATTCATAAATGCCTTCAAACTTTTGCAAACAAATGTGATAGTCATGAGGCATTCATGACTCATGGTGACTCAATCAGGCTGCAACTTCAAAAAGACCATTTTCTCTTTAATAGGGGTCTTCATAAGATATCACATGGTACACAAATGAGAGACTTGGGAACCACTGTACTAACGGATATCGCAACGGGCTGAAGACCCGGTTTTGTTTTCCGTTCCACCCTGTTTTTCTAATGGCATAGTGCCCCCTTGGTCAGAGGTGGCGTTATGGTGCTTGGGTCACTTAATTGCTACCTGCATCTAGAATTACAATTGACGATTATGAACTTTTGTGATATGGCGAGCTACAAGTCATCTTCTCTTTAGTAGGTGCTGTAAGATTTGAGAGCTGTAATGACAGCGAGCAGAAATATTACTAAATATACTAAAACAAAAACCTCTCTGCTCACTCTCTCCCTAATGTTTCTCCGCCATTGAGAAGTGTCACCTATGATTTACAGGCAAGAGGAGTCCCCGAACAAATTAGGGAAGAGATACCCTGATTGGTCAGAAATGAGTCAGAAGCGGTCTAAAGTCTGAATTGGATACAGAGGCAGGCAGTCAACTCTAAACAGTGCATTCTACTCACTAATAGCTGACGGATGGCTACGGCATTTCTAGCTAATTATCCTCAAATAATAGCTCTTAAATATTACCCACAGCACCTTTAATGTGCTACAAGACAAAGAATAATTCCTGGAAAAATACAATAAAAACACATAGTGAATGAAATAAACCCATTGAGTGTATGTAAATAAAGTCATCGAGTCTATAGTGAAGAAAAGCCACCGAGTCTATAGTGAAGAAAAGCCACCGAGTCTATAGTGAAGAAAAGCCACCGAGTCTATAGTGAAGAAAAGCCACCGAGTCTATAGTGAAGAAAAGCCACCGAGTCTATAGTGAAGAAAAGCCACCGAGTCTATAGTGAAGAAAAGCCACCGCGTCTATAGTAAAGAAAAGCCACCGAGTCTATAGTGAAGAAAAGCCACCGCGTCTATAGTGAAGAAAAGCCACCGAGTCTATAGTGAAGAAAAGCCACCGAGTCTATAGTGAAGAAAAGCCACCGCGTCTATAGTGAAGAAAAGCCACTGAGTCTATAGTGAAGAAAAGCCACTGAGTCTATAGTGAATTTCAACAGCAGGGTGCACTGAAACCTCCGAAGCAAGGACAGTGAGTTTTGAAACTCATTGGAGCCAATTAGCAGAGTCACAACCTTTTCATATTTGCTTCAGAAAAAGTAGTACTTCATTGGCCTCCATTACCTCAAATGAAAGCCAGTGCAGCCATTTAAATATGCATCGGACACATACTGAAATAACTGCAGATTGTTCATAAGAGGATCAATATATGTAGTTCTGTAGATGATGATACCAATGCATTGACTACTAATGGCAACTTCATGGCCATTGTGGTATTTCAGTCCACAGAATTAACAACGCCAACATACACTGCATTCTGTTATGCTGTGCTTTGTTTACATTCATGATTTCCTGTTCAAGCTAATCAGAATCTTGCACAATATAAATTGAACGGTTCGGAGTCTCAATCAATACAACCTAATTCCACTTATGAGCTGATCTAGGCAAGGCCAAGCTTTGGTTAACAAGAACAACAATCTAAGAAACATGCATCTTGAGGGTACAAAAGATCCCAAACCTGTTATTTAAAAAAAAAAAAGGATTAGGCTACATTATTTATATTTACCATTTACATTATGAGCACATCACCATTTTCCTTTGAGCCCTTTTAATTATTTGATAAAATACGTTTAAGGAAATGCCATACCATATATATTCCCTATATGTGTCAACTATAGGCATATAGATATTCGATAGATATTATTAAGGGATTTTGTATAGCTATCAGACTGCTTCTAACAAATGGGTGACGTGCTACACTTGAACTTGTACCAGAACCATGATACAGAAACGAGTGAATAATCCAGAAACCCCAATGTGCTCAATTGTAAACAAAGGCATAAGAAAATGTAGTAATTCGAAAAACACTTGGTTGTGCCGCCAACCCATGTCAACGTTATGTATGCAAATAGATAGTATATATATATTGTCACAGAAGTGCTGTAAACCTATGAATGGTTACATTTCACAAAACACTATCAACTACGCGTACATAAAAAGATACAATGGTTTCTAGCAGCAATAGCAAATGTGAAATTATTAATATATTTAAATTGTTTAGACTTTAAGGGTAGTGATACTGATGTTTCCTGTGTCACAGGTGGCCAGCCGTAACGGCTGACGCGTTAAAAGGCGTCTTGTTATTTAAAAACACAATAGGTGCATGACATCACATTTGTATAGAAACGTTATATGCAGTCACTAGCGAGACAGGTGCTGCTGCAACATGGGTGCAACCGCGGCCTTTGGAAAATAACCGGCTTTTAGAGCATACAAAAATACGTGTTACAATAAAAAGGTAGTCAGAGACGCTAGCTGGTGAACTACGGGGTATATCTAACAAACGTCCATGAAATACATCCGTCTTAGATATACATTACATCCAGTGAAAACGATGTAACGTCCCCAGCCAGTATGGTTATATAGCAGCTGTAGCTTGAGTTAGTGAACGCCTGACACTAGCTGCGGTAGCTAACGTTAGCGTGCAAGGCGATCCGCCCAAGCAACACAGCAGAGAAGGCCTTGTCGTTCAGAGCCCACTTCATTGCCACACAGGCCTTTTCCTTTGCTTGGCCTTGAAAATTGTATTTAAAAAAACAAAACAAATCCACGCGTCCTACAATACAGACATCGGTATGCATAAAAGGCCGTAGTCTGCGCTATATGCGAAGATGAGTAGCGTAACATACAGCCGATTACTTAGTAAACTGTGGTGTTGTAATACTAGCTACGACCAGAACTGTCGCGCTAACGTTAGCAAGCTCCTACCTGGGTGGGAGGCGCAGCTAACGTTAGCTTGCTAACAAATCACTGAACTATCGCGTCCTTGTTTTAAGGGACAGCCTGGTTATGGTGTACGCGGGGCAAACGCGTGTCAAAACTTACTTCCAAGAAAAACTGGCAGTTAAGTTTGACGGAAGGCAGCAACAACAACGCAGCCTGTAGCAGATCACGTCAGATCGCGACTGTAGGTGACAGTGGTTACGTCTAGTTCCTGATATGCACTGGCAGAGCGCTGCGAACTGTACTGTTGTTATAAAACAAACGAAACACAATCTTAAACATTTCCATAAAAGTAAAGATTCAACAATATGGCGGTGTACTGCTTGGCACACCCGCGCATTACACTCTGACACGAGTGACGGGGAGATATGCGATACACATCGGATTTTCGACAACTTGTAAACACGAAACGCCGAGCGCTATTTGGACTCTCCATTCTGTAGACAGTGTCTGGGAGCGTTAGCATCCCGCTAGCACACAGGCTAGCAGAGCTATCGGCTCTCTCTCTCACGTTAACGTTGTCACCGCAGCCATTTAATTAAAACGATAAGACAGCCAAACCCAAGCGCCAGTTAGCAACCCACGCCGGATAACACACGAAACACGACATGCGACGAAGCCCAAACAAACCCCGCAGTATTGTTCTGTTACCTGGCCTCTGTCACCAGCTGATGCTAATATTAGAGCGGCGAGAGAGCTAGCGGTAGGCAGCTAACCGCCGTCGGCCAGGCTACCGAGCTAGTTAGCTAACAACTCACCAGGAATTTGATAGGACTTCCCCTCTACTCACAAGCTGCGTTCAGCCTTGGACGATGGTGTCGTCGTGTATTACATAAACGTGGCCTGTGTCGCCGTCCGCTTCGTTTGCTAAAAACAGGTTCGCAGAAAGGTCTAATTACTACGCTTTTCTCCGCTTTTGAGTGTTTTTCCTGCGTCACCGGCGCGGTTGCAGCCCCCCCAACTCTATCTATTCCGATCCCTGGGGCTTGTCACTTCGGTCCCAGCAGTCAGTCACAACTTGAATCACTTCAACATGGCGGAAGCGCAGTTTGACATAAATGTTGCCGAGTAAAACAATCCAGGCGACTCTCCGATCTCCAACGGTCAACGCTGTCAATGAGCCAATGTGCCGTACAACCGAGAACGCATCGGCAAACGGAACACCAGCCGAACGGAATGGACAAAAAAAAAATCTGAATTACGATGCCGGACTCCGGATCCAGCAAGGATTCTCGGTTCCATTGTTTAGTGCATGCCAAAACGGAAAACGCAAGTAAAGGGCTGAGCTCATAGGCTGAGCTCAGGATTTCTATGGTTTCTATGGAACTTGACTTTGCCGCCCCCCACTGCACGGGCTTGTTATTGCAGTTGATCTATAACGGATAAGTAGGTTGTCTGACAAGTGATAGCAATAAATAGGCCAGTTTCAAAAATTACCATGCCACCCACCCATATTCAAACACACGTATGCGTTGCACCAGTTAGGCCTGATTGCTTACCGTTTACTGTGTTATGGATTGCATTTCACATGGAATGTTATCCCTGAACCCATTCACTCATATTGTTTTAGGGCTGAGGCCTATCTGGCAATAGATATATCCTAACAGCTAGACGGTTCTGTAGTTCTAAAATAGAACAGCAGGTGGATACTACAGGCAGGTTTCCTATAGACATAACCAATTGCATCATGTGGCATTCAATGTGAAATAAATATATCAACTGATAACTCATAACACACGTGTGTGTTTGTGCGCATATGTGTATTGGCCAGTTTATAAAGGCTAGCCAACCAGTACAAAGTTTAATGCATGAACATTCTTTACAATGATGGATTTTTTACTGACTTTATTTCTCTTTGTTTATTGTGGAATATCACAAATGTAGTGGATGTATGTAGCATAACCAACATGAGAAAGACCTTGTTTATTCACTAAAAGATCATGGCCTATGAAAAGCACACTACTCACTATTGGAACAATTCTAAACTTTGATATGCAACGTCTATTACATTTGTTTACAATAATGCATGCAGCATCTAACGTGACATTAAGTCACCAATTGTATTACAATGTGTTAATACAATTATGGCTACAATAAATCCCTGTTCTCTGACCCTGTCCTTTATTTATGTCATTTCTAAATGAAATGACATTAATTCCATTGAAAGCACCCATGTTTTGTGTTGTCCTATAGCCTATTATTAAGCTATCTTATCCTTGTCCGGCGACAATATTGGTTTTCCCTTTTTTGGGCAGCAGCAATGCCTGCTTGAATTAGTTGACGATGCAAATGCTACGATGTTATGAACAATGCCATAAATGAAAACGAAATGGGTAAACGGCAGCTGTTCATGTGATGCCAACCAGTCCTGATGGCTACCTTTGTTACACTCGACTCCCATGCTAATACGGGAAAAGGAAGCATAAACCATACATTCATCTGATTTCTATGTTTTACTGGCACACTGTCCTCTAAAATGCACTCACAGTTGTCTATAGTCGAGGTGATTCTTGAATTGGTGTTCAGCACATCTCTCCTTGAAGGGTCCAGGAAGACACATCTAACGCCTGTTCCTCAATGCATTCCGGATCCGCATTTTCCCGTCAGCCCGACTTGTGATCATTCCAGACAGCAAAGATGGCGGGCGGACAGCGTTGAACCTTTCCGTAATGAGTTCCAAAATTGAATCTAATAAGCGAGTTTTTGGTCCATTATAGACACCGAGCTCATACAAAAACTTGTTTCGAGAAACAGAGGTTATATAGTACGTAAGAAAAATAGTCTTTGTTTGAAATTACCGGGACACAGTAGTTTCTTTGAAAGTGTGCATCGCTGTAGCTAGTATTGTCATTGTAAAATGGCTCCAGTGCAGCTCGGATCAGATGGGCAACTGGTCCCTCTCGGGGGTCCTACCTCTGGTCCGCAGCCACCTCCACCTGGGGCACCAGCCACGCAGGGAGTCCGCTTGAGTCTGCTCATTGAGTTTCTTCTTCAGAGGACCTATCACGAAATCACCCTGCTGGCTGAACTGTAAGTTACTCTTGGCTTATGGCTAGGCCCTAACGCGTAGAGCTGACTGTTTACTATCAGACTAACCAGCTAACATGAATTAGCCTAATTATTGCTGCTATTAAACGCCGCAGGTCAGACTTGTACTTAATTCCCCGTTACAAGTGCGATAGTAGTAGTAACTGGCAGCCGGCGTTTGTAACGACAGTGAGAAGTGCTGTTGTACTGAATGACTGAGACATGATAGAACGTTGTAGTGCATCTACGATGAATGACTGAATTGAAAGCTAAGGACATGCATTTGAAATACCACCAATACCACCCTTTGCTTGAGCGAGATTGTAGAATAGTTTACATCTGTCTATATTTCTATTTCCTACCATGGCTTGTCAGTCTGTCTATGTAGGGTCTGTTGTTATGTTTACATCCCTTATTTATTTGTTTCCACATTATCAAAGGATACCTGATTTTAGATTTGTGTTGTTTGACCAAATAAATGCACTGGTAGACTTTTATATTGATCATTTGTGGTCTCTTACAGGCTTCCTCGAAAAACAGACATGGAACGGTAAGATTTTTCTGTCCTGTTTTAACAATGAAAAGGATTGAGGTCCCCTATCATTTGCTGTGTATTTTCAACCTCGTTTAGATTTTAAAAAACACTATTCTCTTAGGAAAATTGAGATCGTCCAGTTTGCCAGCCGCACCAGACAGCTCTTTGTGCGTCTCTTGGCCTTGGTCAAGTGGGCCAGCAATGCCGGGAAGGTGGAAAAGTGTGCGGTATGTACTGCAGAAGTCCAACCAAATGACACTTATCACAACAAATCTGGTACCACGGTACTAACTCACGGCTCCTTCCCCAACCTGGTCTCCATGGCAACAGATGATTTCCGGGTTCCTGGACCAGCAGGCCTCTCTCTTCGTGGACACAGCCGACAGGCTTGCGTCGTTGGCCAGGGATGCTCTGGTCCATGCCCGTTTACCCAGCTTTGCCATCCCTTTCGCCATCGACGTGCTCACCACAGGGTCGTACCCACGCCTGCCCACATGCATACGAGTGAGTCACCGCGTCATTTCTGTTAATCGCTACCTTGCGTTGGCTATTTGTTCCCAGTCCGCCATGGCCGTTGTCTGACTATGGGCATGAATTTCAGTGAAAATTATTTTAATTGTTAATTGTTTCCAAGTTATTAATTGTTAAATAACTTACTGTGTATGTGTCTTTGTCTGTGTTTTTCCTTCACTTTGTCTGTGTGCGCAGGATAAGATCATTCCCCCAGACCCTATTACGAAGGTGGAGAAGCACACCACCCTGAACCAGCTCAATCAGATTCTTCGGCACCGCCTCGTCACGACAGACCTGCCCCCGCAGCTCGCCAACCTCACAGTCGGTAAATACATTTTGACGGTAAAGACACCCTTTTGCGGTGTCAAGGAGACGTTCGAGTTTGTGCGTTTTACAACGAATACATGCAGGTGTCTGCTTAAACAAGCGTCATTCTCGTATGTTATATATCAATATTACATATTTCCAATCAATCAAAAAATATACCATGATAATATTTCTGCATATTTACATTCGTCACCAATAAAACAAATCCCCTTGTCCAGGACAAGACATAACAGTGAGCCCTGCATTATTAATCATTAGTAATGCGTATGTGATGACCAAGCAGATGCACGCGCTCCAAGTTCAGAACACTGGGCTATAATCGAAAGATACCTGATATTTACCATTGACTGTAACGCACCCCTTGAGACCACGAAAAGAAAACATTCGGTGGTCTAGTCTCTCCATTGGCTAAAATGGGTATGGACGGCGCCAGCTTGTGCGGCGGTCTGCTGAAGGTGTGTGTGGCGCGTGCGTTTGTGCAGCTAATGGGCGTGTGAAGTTCCGCGTGGAGGGAGAGTTTGAAGCCACCCTGACCGTGATGGGGGACGACCCAGAGATACCCTGGAGGCTTCTAAAGCTGGAGGTCCTGGTGGAGGACAAAGAGACAGGAG
>OMKP01087391.1:0-15687 GCA_900302375.1 Bathygadus melanobranchus | reverse complement strand
CCTGGCCGTTGATTGGCTTGTGTGAGTATTCTATTGTGTTCCATGGAGATCCTAGATTCTGTGTCGAACAGGTCTAACGGTAACAATTACATGCGTTTAGCAGTGAGCGCTGACAGAGAGAGAGGGCGGGACTTCCGGGCAGGCATCGGAGCGATGCGTTATCCGTTTCAGTCGCGTGGGTTTAGCAGTGTGAGAGAGGGAGGGCGGGACTTCCGGGCAGGCATCGGAGGGAGCGATATCCGTTTCAGTTTCCGTTACATGTCTCGGACATTGCTTTGTCGAAATCACTCGTCAAGGCTCCTTACTTATTCTGCTCGTGGTGTTCTTATTCCTCTCACTGTGGGGACTGTTAACTGAGCTACACACTTCCTAGGAAAGAAAGAGAATGGAAATTGCCTTAGGGTAGACCAGATAAGCGATCACATTTGTGACCATCTCAGGCTAATCTAGCACACGATTTGAAACTTCAACCATTAATGTGCTGGGGTTCAAAAGAAGTTCAGGTAGATTTAATCACCGCGGTGCTTTGTGTCCCTCCCCAGTGACCGTACCTGCACAGTGCTGAATGTGGAGGGAGACGCGTTCGGCGCCGGCATCCTTCAGCACTTTGTGGACCGCAGCGCCAAGAAGGAGGAAGGGGCGGAGTTAAGGGAGGTCAGGCTGGGGGACAACCCCAGCAGCGCCGTGCCAGAAAGTTCGCCGCTCATGGACACCTGTGGGGGGAAGGGTGACCGCGACAAGGAGTCAGTCATGTAAGCGCTTCTTCTCTAGCTCCTCCCGATCGGAATGCTCTTCTGCCTCTTAGCGGGTGGATGGACAAACTCTAACACGTGGCTTCCTTGGAGGCAGAAACACATGAGTTGGGGTGGCAAATTTATAGGAATTTTCATTTTCTTCTTCTTATTTTTTATCGGACAGTGTTTTTTTTTAGGTTTCTAAATCATCTTTTGCCTACAAAAAAAACACTTTTGGGTTCCTTGATGGCTATTGGGAGAGCACATCCTTCACATCCACAACAAATCTTGTTATCAATAGTTTTCAAAACTTTTACTGTTTACTGTCAGCCCTATATTTATATTTGCATATTTACACCAAAGCTTTGTGTGGGGAAAGAGTCCCAAAGCTGAACCAGAGGTACACACATGCGCAGACGCAGACTCAGACGCAGACTCAGACGCAGACGCAGACGCAGACTCAGACGCAGACGCAGACTCAGACGCAGACACATGCGCAGACGCAGACTCAGACGCAGACGCAGGCTCAGACGCAGACTCAGACGCAGACACATGCGCAGACGCAGACGCAGACTCAGACGCAGACTCAGACGCAGACGCAGACCTTCAAGCAACTGCCACTCCAAAGAAACGCTTGCAGCTCTTGCAGTTTGCCGTTCCAAGCCTCAACGAAGCGCATCATGGAGTGAAACGTAATCAACTCCTATGGGATAATATAGGTGCGCTCATTTTCAGCCTGATATTTCTGTTAACGTTTTGTTTCACCACTGTAACAAGATCTTTGTCAAGCACAGTACCGCAAAGAAAAAGAGCACAGTCTGAAGGAAGTCATTTTAATCATAAAACGAGGGTGTACATGTATATGGAGTGTGTAGAAATAAATTCCCTCTGCTGCTTTTAAAATGACATTATTTTTATTGATCTCAAAATCAGTTTAATTGAGAATCTTACTTTGGGAACCTTAACGTTATACACCATGTGTGGTGTACATCCTGTTCTTGGAAAGTGTCTGCTCTTAATTTAAGTTATGTTTCAGTACAGTGTGTGTACAATGTGCTAGGTATGTACCTTTTTTAAAAGATAAACCAAACGGCATATCCATTACCCAAATGTTTCAAAACTATTTATTTCCTTTTTATACGGTGTAACTGTAGGCCAGCTTTGCCTTTTCACTGCAGCTTTGTTTGTATTCTGTAGTCTGTAAAGATCTGGGACCTTCAAGCATTTCGACGAATAGAATTGTTGTTCCGACTGTTCCAACTCAACCGTCGGCAGTTGGGTTTACGGCTGTATGTGTTGGCGCGGTGTTGTTGTGACGTTAATCATTCCGTTAGTGTCTGTGTATATGTCTGTATATGAAGTTGTTATCGTGTACAGACTATGTGCGACTATTGCAGGACTCGATCACAGCGGTGCAGATACAATAGTTCTTATTTGGGTTATGCTCTGAATGTACTCATGTTCATGAGTTTTTAATTTGGGTCAACTGAATTTTCTTTACAACAAAATAAAGTGAACAAAGAAAATAAATGTGTAAGAATTAAGCGTCTTTGATTTTATGTGAATTATTGAATGCACACAGACTTTGTATGCATGTATATACACATGAAGGTTCACAGAGAACGGTCAAACTGGAAGACAACTACCACCGCTACACCTTTAAGAGATTAGGAGATTTTAATCTCTTAATCTTTTATCTTCAAACATTCAGGATGAATGTATTCAACCAAAGTATGGCTGCTTGCGTCTCTTGTGTCTTTCAGATACTATACCCGAGTATAGTATCTGAGTTTTTTTTTTAGAATTGTCGTTCCAACTACTCTCCTGATTTAAATAGTTATGTATGTATGCTAAATGTGTATGTATATGCATGTGTGTGTAAAACACTTAGTCAAAAGTCACAGCATGTGTTTTGACAAAGTAATGGCTTCCATTGTGCAGATGTAAGTAAATTAACACATTACTTCTGGAATGTAAAAAAGGCATTCCTACATTGCAGATATAATTTGGTTCGTGGAGACAGGGTTTGGGTCGCAGACATTCCTGATGCTGTATAGCCCTGTGTCTGCCAGTTTACTATAAATGCTTGTGGCAGTTCATAAAACTGCAAAGTATCTGAAAAGCCGCATAGATGAGGCTGAACAAGACAAGTCTGTTTGCACATATGATATAATGCATACCCATCCCACACCAACTTTGGTCCACTCAAATACGTGTACCTTACTGTAGTATTCCTCAAAACTACTACAGAGAGAGGGATGATTACAATTCACTGGTTGAGGTATTTCCCTGACAAAGATGCTGTACAATTTAAACAATACCACACTGGTAATGAGCAAATAGCAGTTTATTCAACACTTAATGCATGGAGCTGTTCCATTATTTCATTTGATACTAGCTGTTCAGTTCATACAGATTTCAAGTATCCAAATACTGATGATGAATGTTGCGGTTGGTGATGATGAATAAGGTTTACGCAGTTAATAGATCACCTTTTTGTTTTGTATTCATATTCATAGGGGAGTAATAGTTAGATCTTTGTTTGTGATAGGGCAATTAAATCAACGGTGTGCTTGTTTGTTTGCGAATTTGACCTACAGTTCATGTGCCTACCACGTGAAGGTACATGCTGAATGGACAGTAGCACCAACCAATTTGAATTTACTGTAGTTGTAAAGGCCTTTTATGCAGCCGTTACGAAGGGAACCTTTAGCCTGGGGCTGGACAATATGGCCGAAATGTTCTATCCCAATATAGGTCATTTAATATCTCAGTGTATATCACGATATAGCATGTTTCCTGGTAATTCAATAGTGTATATAAAATATCCACATGGTAAAGCCTTTTGTATACTCCTGTGAATTAAATACTTGACAAATGAAAAGTACTGAGTACTTTCTCAACTTAAGTGCAAATAATAGAACAGCTAGAACAGTCTAGTAAGTTCAGAAAATGACATCACTTTACTGTAAACTGCCTTTAAAACCTGGAAAAGACAACACCTATGCCATATCACAATATTACGATATTCAAAATCAAAGACGATATCTAGTCTCGCATCACGATATCGATATAATATCAATATATTGCCCAGTCCTACCATAGCCTAATATTATGATGATACGATATGGACCTAGGTCACGCACATCAACGTGGGCTTAGCCAATACGATGCTGACAAAACAGAAGCTATTTAACGCATGGCACCTCGGTGTGGTACTAGACGATCAACTGTGTTGCAACCCCAACATCACTGCAGTGGCCCCGATCTTGTAGAATTGCTCTCTACAACATCTGCAGTATCCGGCCCTTCCTCAGACGAGAAACAGCACAGATCTTGGTCCAAGTGCTTGTCATCACCCGCCTTGACTACTGTAGCTCGCTCCTGGCTGGACTCTTGGCCTCCACAATCAAACCTTTGCAGCGTATCCAGAACGCTGCAGCACGCCTTGTGTGCAACCTACCGAAGTTCTCCCATGTCACACCCCTCTTCTGTGCCCTCCACTGGCTCCCTGTAATCGTTCGCATCAGGTTCAAGACATGGTGCTGGACTACAAGGCTGTCAGTGGAACTGCCCCCACCTACCTCCAAGCACTAGTCAGACCCCATGCAGGATACAAAACTTAGCATCTATGTATCCTGGCTACCTTGTTTTTACAGCAAGCAATTAGGTGAAACTTCTATTACATTTACATTTAGGGCATTTGGCAGACGCTTTTAACCTAACAATCATGACTGTTTGAAACTTGTCATATTCATCTAACAGTCATGAGTGTTGAAACGTGTTCTATTCTAATCTTAAGGCTGTTGCATAATCCCCAAGACGTCATTTTTTTAATTTCGGGAATTGTCGCAGCTTGTTCTCGACACGTCATCCTGGCCGAACTTTTTTCCTGCGTCGTTTCCGAGAACTATTGTGATTGGTCAATTTGAAGTGGGCATGGTTAGTGCGCTTCCGCCCGCGCGAAAGTTTGCTTGGCGCGCATGACATGTGGTAAATGGTAAATGGTAAATGTGCTGCTGTGGGCGGGTCCTTTGAGGACTTCCCAGCAGTTCTGCCCTTGAGTTTCTCGCGAAATCTGCTCTTGTTGTCATTGACTGAAAATATGGAACCTTTGGGTGCCAAACCCAAAAGTGCCATACGGAACAAAGCGTACTAGTCAACCGCCTCCATTGCCAGGTGGTGCACAAGAGCCTTATAAAGGCTCTTGTGCACCACCTGGTGGTCAAACATTTTAAACGTAGTAATTCCTTTACATAAGAATGGCTTGGCTGTGTGTTTAAACTTTTATTGTTAAGTCAACAAAATAGAGAAATGGACAGTTTATACCATAACATACCCACAGGTAATACACGTATGTTTTTGCTCAGTGCTGGTGTGTTTCTGAAGGGTACATGCTCAGTAGTATCACACATAGTAGCACACATATTTCAACACTTTACTTGATGGTAGGGACAAACATAATCAAATTTGACTCGCGTGAATTAAATGCCATCAAAACATGATACGTTACATTTATAAATAAATTGTGCAAATGTTAATGTATGTTAATCAGTGCAAAAAGCTAATAGCTTATACAACGTGATTCAGTCAGAACCACACATTAAACTAACTGTTTGTACCTTCCCGTAGATATTGCTAAAGATAATGAACATTGCAGGTTCTATTGAGATGCATATCCATGGGATTGTATTATTCATCTTATATTGTACAGCGTACTTGTCAGATTCAAGATGGCGGCTGTTATACATTTGTGTTTGAACTAAATCAACATGAAACCAATACAGGCCAATACAATCTTCACAAATGCAACAATGCATTTTATCATGCCTTTTTAAAATGTAACACACATAATTCTGATACTTTAGAAGAATTAACTGCAATCAAGCATGTTGTAATGTACATGAGTCGATTTTGTCAGTATGTTGATTTAAAATCAAGTCTGGTGGGGGAAGAAATGACATACACCCATGACAATACATCCAACTTCTAGACTCCACAGTTAAAAATTCCAGCCCATAGTTTTTGAGATTGATTCTTAAAAATGAACACTGGATTGGCATTGTCAGTCAGTAAACAAAAAAAATGTGCACAACAAAAAAGGCCAGTCGAAAGCATCATAAATAAGGGTATAAGGCCGAAACCTTTACATCCTTTCATAATTTGCTTCTGTCCAGCCTCTTCCTGGCTGGATTAGGATACTGGGGGTTTTCAATGACCCCCTCCCCAAACTTGAGCTCCAGGAAGGCACGGTGATTGTTGGGTGCGTAGGCAGTGATGCCAGCGAAGGGCATGGGCAGGAGCGGCTGAAGGAAGTGCTCTGGGAACTCCACGTCCTGCTTATGCTCCGTCCATGTGTCTTTGGTCATGACACCGTTGCGAGGGTAGAACGGCCAGAGATCCACGTGGAGGTGGTTAGCCTCGCTGTACTGTACCCGGAAGAAATCCCCCTCCACCGCCCTCTCCCACACGTAGCCGTTGGCGTCCACCAGAGAGCCGGAGTCCAGGTTCTTCAGCTGATCACAGTTGGGAATGTCCTCCAGGTATATGCCCAGGTCCACATCATAGTCCCAGGGGATGATGTCCTGGTGGCGCGCAGCCCCCAGCAGAGTGCCGCCCTCCAGCCAGTAGCGCACGCCGGAGCTTTCCAGGATGTTGACCACGTATTTGGTGGTCTCGCGGAGCGCGCGCAGGCAGCAGGGGGGCGTCCAGCGCTCCATGTAGAGGTAGTCCGGGGTGTCGTCCCGCACCGTGCCGAAGCAGCGGGGCGTCTCCTTGCTGCAGCCGTGCCACTGCTCCTTCCCGTCGGGCAGCAGCAGACGCTTGAGGCCGAAGCTTCTCATGAGCCTCCCCGTGGCCTCCTTCAGGCCCGTGTCGGCCTTCCACTGGTTGTGAGCCGAGCTGAAGAGGGGCCGGTGGCGAGCGGAGAACAGGGGGTTCTCCAACAGCTTGACCTTCCAGCCCCTGAGTGAGGTCTGGACAAACAGGGAGGGGAAGAGCGGTCGCCCCAAGGGGACGGAGAGGTTGAAGAGGTCCTCGGTCCGCAGGAGCACCACGGCGTCTCCTTGCAGCGCTGTGCAAACACTCCCGCTGCTCCCGGATGCTGCCTGGGTATAGGTGGCCGTCCACTCCCTCAAGCTCACCCGCAGGTGGAGACACTGAGCGGCGGAGCGGGCCAGCACTGGGGCGGCCACCAGCCTCACGGGCCCTCCGCCCTCCCCTTCCAGCTCCCTGATCAGCCTCTCCACCGCCCGGCCCTGCTCCAGCTCCACCCCATCGGGCACCAACAGAACAAACTCCGTCTGGACATGGAACTCGGGCCGGTGAGCTTGGGGCGGCTGGTCTGGGCTGGGGAACAGCACCAGAAGCCGAGCGCCCCCCTCTGGCAGGACCAGGGGAGGATACGGCAAGGTGTCCGCCACCGCCAAGAAGGGCAATTCCGGCCTCTGACTGAGAAAGGACCGAGCAACGTCTGCTACGTAGTTTTCAAAGTTCTCAAACTCCCGGAGGAGCACAGTGACGCGGGGCCCGCGACTGTTTCCCTCCGCCCCGGCGACTCCGCCACCGGCCAGTCCATTCACGGGCCCCACAAGACCCCCAGCTAGTAGGTTAGAGGCTTGTAGACCTGCCCTCCTTGACGCCCTGCCAAGGTCCTTCCGCTTCTCCATCATTTGCTGCTGGGCCCGGGACACATAGTAGAGAATGAGGAGATTAAGGATGATGGCTCCTGATAACAGTCCCTGGCAGAAAGTCACACGCATGGCAGCGGGGAGTCAATGCCACTTTTAATTCATTAGTAGATATGAGGGCAGAGGGTCATCCTGAACTCTACAGACTCCAGGTGCCCATTAGTGTGGAATATTCCTTTCTTGAGATTCAATTCAGGGCTTGAGACAATCTGTAGGAGAGAAGAAGCATATTATATTTGCACAAACTTAACTGTCCAAGACTACGCTGATGGCTGAAATGAAAAACAACTAATATTTTAACGATAAACAGACTGTTATGGATGACTTGCAATGTGGTGTTATACACTGATATTCCATAATGTGTGCATATGTATTTATTACGTGTATGCATTCAATGAAGTTGATCAATAATGCATGCCCTCAGCAATGTTCACTGTCATACATTACATACATTTTCTACGCCGAAATGAAATGGCCTTTACTGAGATTCAGATTGATTTCGTCAGCACATTTCACGAATACACGTGAAGCTTAATCTAAATACACTCCCAGGAAGGTTTTCCGTTTCCATATTCATTCAAGATCTAGCCTAGTCGTAGCTGCCCCTCATTAAAAATCCCCAAATAATAGCTTTAAACGCATTAGCATCACTTACCTTAAAAATACAGCATGTTGTATGACATTTCTTCCTTAAAATATAGTCCGGAGGCAAACTCGGTCCATAAAGACTTGGATCATAGCATTGGCAATAATTACGGAGTTCATGTGTTACTGTTTTGTTATTAACATGTAATGTAATTCGGGCCAGTTTGTGGTTACAGCAGAGCAACCTTGGGCCAATCGTAAATAGAAACGCCAAGCATGTTCTGAATTCATGCGTTGGCAGATTTGTGAGAAAGGCGCCTTTTAACAGTCAGAAGTATGGAAAGTTAATTTCAAACTGGTGCGTCACATAGGACCACTGTTTTATGTGTAAATCTGATAAAAGCAGAGCTGATTTTGAGACGACTGCATGGCAGGTATACGAACCGTGCCCTACTTCCGATGTTGCCTTTCAACATAAAAGTTCGCCAAAAAGCCACGACCTACATGGGTGACACGTATTTTGTTAACAGTTCTAACCTGACTTGTTTTGTTTGACCTTTCTAACATTTCGTCGTTCAGCTTGTTTCCCACTCATAAAATGTATGCTAAATGCTGCGGTCTTTATTTGTCTTTTGGTGAAGCCAACACATCCACGGAGTTCAGCGCTTTCTTGCAGCAGCAAGTTAAGCAGACAGCAGGAAACTACAAAGTAAGAGGAAAGCACAAAGTAAGAGTCTGACTAAATCGTACCATTTGTTTATTTCGATTATATATTCGTGTGTCATATGCGTGAAACACAATGAATGCTTTACACATTTCTTGAAATACTAAATAATCGTGTGTATGTAGTGCTATTGTAACTATTATAGACGGGGATCGATCAATGCGTTTTATCTTGAAGGTCGGGAAACGGAAGCAGTGAGGATCACTAACGCGGTAGTAATTTTGCTTTTACGTGCGAGGAAAGGAAGAAAGGAGAGTAGCGTTCAGTGGTCTGGAAGTGCGGGGCCTGAAGTAACGGGGATCTCGTTATTATTCTCTCTGCCCGCTTCCACCTCCTTGTACAGGCGCAAGTTAACCCGTTAAAATGGAGGCGGACAGATCTGGCGGAGTCGCTGGCGGAACAAACTCCGGAGGTAGCGGCGTGGGGCGCAACCCCAACGGGCCGAAAGCAGCTCTCGGACATGCGACAGCAGCCGCGGCGACCGCTGCTGCAGCGACCGGGGCCATGGCTGGATCGTCGCAGCCTCGGGAATCGCAAGACGGGGATGGAGGCCTCTCGCTTCCTGGGATTTTGCACTTCATCCAGTACGAATGGGGACGCTTCCAGGCCGAGAAATATCGCTGGGAGGCGGAGAGGGATGAACTCAGGGTAATTGTTTTTTTTTGTTTCGTTAGCCCGCGTCCTCTCTGCCGCTGCTTAATCACAGAAATAAGACGCGCGTATCAAATCTTGTAGTAATATGAGTGAAACCCACACAAAAGTATGTCATTTTTTTTTTTCGGAGCTTGAATAAGATCACGCTAATGCTAATTGGCTAACCCTACACATATCTAAAATGGCATTGTTGTTACCAAGATCCCCTGACTAAGAAATGTGCATTTGGTGCTGGAGACAGCTGGATTGTGACTGGTGTTAACTGTGATGCTGTTCACAGATTGTTCCATTCCAGTGGGGACCTCCGAGCCTTTGTTACAGTGTGTATGTAGTTGGCCCAGGACTGTCGCTGTCAATAAGTCCCCCTGCACGTCGACTAGATCAGACGACACAGCGGGCACAAAGAACAGCCGACTAGACCCTCTTTGAGGCCGCTATTAGTGTGTTCGGAGTCGGTGCCCTTTTATGTTACCAAAATATTGCAGGTCACGTGACCAGTAAATGTAGAAGAATTTCCTTTTTATATTTTCAAACGTGTTTTTTTGTGTTGATATTCTCTTCCAGTCAGTCACACATGTGTTATGGTTTGTTTGTTTGTAATAGATTTTACAATAATAACTTTGGTCTAACCGTACGGAATCACTTGGGTACTTCCCCAGGTCACTGTATCTACGGGCTCTTGACTACAACATAATCCCGTGTAGTTAAAAATAGTAGCCTGATAAAATATGAATTAAACACAACAGAGTGACTGCTCACTGCTTTCATCCCAGTGTGGCGAGGAGGAGTGCATATTAACTAAAGGCTGATGTCATGCCCAGCTGACTGACAAAAGATTTTCGTGTATCCTTTTATGTATGTGAGTTTGCTCAGTGCCTTCAGAGCACCAATCGCAACACTGCAAAAAAATTACAGCCACCAAAACAAACAACACATACACACACACACACACACACACACACTTTATCACCTAGCAACATGCATGTAGATTTTCTAGCATGCCAGTTTGAGGTACATGCATGTTAGCAAGTAGTGCCCGACCAAATGCTGAGCACATGACCTCACGACTATTTGTGTCGGCATTCATGTATGTGCTCTGCACGCAGCGCTGGGTTTTGTGATGTGACTCAGCTCCTCTGTGAGAGCCAACACTTGTGTGACTGTCACAGATGGCAGATGAGAAGTCCCAGACCCCTCTTGGCCAGGTGGGACCAGTAGCATATGCCCTGCAGGGACCACAGACAGAAGCGAAGCTAACAGGTGCCACGGGCCTTGTCCTTTTTCACACACGCGCACTCGCTCACGCACACATCCGCGCTCATGTAATTCCACTGGGAAACCGTATCCAACGCGGAGAATGTGCCTTTACAGTAACGCAATCCTTCGCTAAGTCGCACCTGTTTTTGTTAAGGGACTGGCGATGAACGTTATGCAGTAGGTCCTGCGCGTCCCGACGACAAGCCTGAAGTCATGTCAAGGAAGTTGTGAAACGTAAGCCCCACAATGTGTAGCAGTAAGCAGGCAAATTGACCCAGAAGGTTAAGATGGCATCGTGCAGACCGTGCGTTATTATCATTTAAGAAACGAATGTAAAATAGACGTTACGTAGCATTGACCTCGATTACTTCACTTCCTGGGGGGCGATCCATGCTTATTCATGTATAATTAACAGCTGTGTGCTTTGAGCCATAGCATATACATATGACATAACGTACTCTGCAGTACACGCCTGTCATCTCGCATACACACAGTGTGTGCATGTCCTTATGCAGTCGTCGGTCCTGCAGAAAAAAACATGGCAAAACAGGCTTGATAATCTATTGTTATTATTGTCTGTGTTGAACCACGCAGGTTGACAATGATGAGTTAATTACCTCTATCATTTTGGCACTGAGGTGGCAGAAGAGGAAGAAGATGATTATTGTGATGGTGATGATGATTATGCACGCCCACGGGCGCTCACATACACATACCCTCGAATGCACAAAAAGTAAACGCTGTCCCAGAAAACGTCCCTGCTCTACTTGTTGGCTCCAGGATTCTCTTCTGGGTATAAAGAGATGGAGAGGGGCCAGGCGGAGGAGAGGCGGTTTTGCGAGCAGGAGGAAAGACAGACTTAGCCGTGGAGGCTAAATGTGTCTGCTCCCCTCGGTGGGGTGACCTGTAAAAGTGTTTGCAGCGGGAGGCGAAGCCCAGCTACAGCCACCGACAGCGGATGCACCCTCCATGGCGCTGCTTCGTAGATGCAGCCTAGTTAGTTCACCTATCGTACATGTACATTCCCGAGCACAGCAGAGTGATACAGCAGTAAGACAATGGTTGAAACGAAGTGCGGTCAAATATCAGGCATAGTTTTGTTTTTACTTTGTTTTATTTTCAGCATGGGTTTCTTTTTTAATGCATTTAATTTGATTTTAGGCCTAATTCAATTTAGTGAAAGTGGGGAGGCCTAATGCAGCACTTCCTCTAAGCCTGTGATAACTGGGTTTTATCTCAAATGCCATTGTCTGTAATTTCCTTATACAAGCTTTTAAACTCCATTGTTTGCAGAGATGCCTTTTTGGCATATTCATTTTCGGGCATATTTTCTGTTACGTATGGGCTTGCCTAGTTTCAGTGAAATGATTTCTGTGTCGGTGCAGTTTAGACGGCACAATGAGAAGGTGTTGTCCAGCCCTCTAAACAGCGTGTTAACCCCATTAACGCTGGTATTTTGTCAAGTAAAGTTAGGTAGGAGGACTTGGGAGGGTCATTGTTTAATACTGAATTTGGGTCACTGAGCAGTGGACCAGGAATGACGTGCTCTCGGGCAGACTGCCTCAGTCATGGCTCGCTCGGCCTCTTCATACTGGAACGAGGTTGGCCGACGTGCTTGAAACCTTTTGTTAATGTCATGTGTAGGAAGATATGTGTGTTGTGGTTATTAGATGTAACCTACTCTGTAAGGAGGCCATGGCAGACGGAGATGTGAGGCTGTGTGGTGTAGTGCCAGGGTATGAGCGACAAGTAAGAGCTTGTCTTTCTAGCAACACTGTGACACTGGCACTCTGCGCGTGTGTGTGTCTGTGTGCGTGCGTGCGTGCGTGTGTGTGTGTGTGTGTGTGTGTTGGGGGGGGAAGGTTAACAAGTTAAGGCTTGTCACCTGTCCAAGTAGCAGCACACATACATGCCGTGCCCTTTTAAGGTAAACTAGAGTCATCACACTCCACCCTCCTACTTTAACTCTTACTGGCTCTGTATTAAACCAGGCCAGTGTGTACCTGTTCTACAGCAGCCTGGCATTGTACCCCACCTACGTCTCTACAATGAAAAACATATTGCATTGTACTCAAATTCATATCAGCATATTTGAAAGCAAAACACCCAGGAGTTGTCTCTAGGTTTCCGCTGGGTAGCGGCTTGGACTGTCCTATCAAGAGGACCACGGTGTAATCCCAACCTGCACTCATTTGGTGTGTGTGGAAGCTATAAGATGGGGAGAACATGCAAACACCAAGCCCCCTAAAATGTGGTTTGTAACTGGGACCATCTTGCTATGAGGCAGCAGTGCTCGCTTGCTAACCCTTCCAGCACCGTATCATATATTTTCTCACGGAAACGTGTCTGGGATTCATCGCCAGTAGATCATTTATCCATCAAAGGATACCAAACCAAACACTGGGGCTATTTAAATCTTGTCAGGTCATAAAGACCTGTTTTATTGATATGCCAGGTAGACTATGATCTTCCGAAGGCTCAGATGAGCAAATCAAGCGGTGCATCCGTCTGGATTGCTCTTACCAGCAGCAAGGCTGATAAGATTCCCCTGTATTACACAAGCCGGTTACATTGTGTATGTATGCGCATGCCTATTTTCTGGGCGACTATCCTCTGTTGAGTGCCTTCCCCATGAGATGGCGTTTTTAGCCTGCTCTAGTTTCTCGGGCTGTGTGGTGTGTGTGTGTGTGTGTGTGCGTGTGTGTGTGTGTGTGTGCGTTGGCACAGGCGCATGCACGTAGGTTTGCCGAAGAGAAAGAGACAGTACCGCTTGTAATAAACGTGGTATTAAAAGCAATTGCGAGGAACTGGCAAGAGAATAAACAACAAACAATCAGCTCCCCACTATGTTCATCTAAAATCCGTCTGATGGTACTATGAATAGCCTGGCCAAAGATAGTTTCTCTTAACTTTCCTCGGAGCATTGTTTGGTTTTCCAGTGTTTTTTCTCATTTTGTCCAGTAGAGGGCCATTATGAACACTGCGCCGATAGCTCAAATGAACTAGCGTGCCCATTTTCAGACATTGATGCGCACAACGTTTTAGGATTTCTGTGCTAATTGATTGGCGTCATTGCTAGGTTGCACTATGATGAGAAATGCTGGCTTCAGGCTAGCGCTGAAGCTGTTCTACAAGGCCACGGAAGAGGGCTGTGATAGCAAAAGCCACAAAGGATTGAATTACTTCCTGTTCTGTTTATTTTGGAATTTGGTTTATCTGCATGTTGTGAGGAAGCTTCAGTGCTGTTTTCTTCTTGGTCTCAAAGACTGCTCCCCGGTCAGGTGAAGCAGTTTCATGATCATATGTAGCTGATTACATGAAATGTCGTTGGCTGCTTTGTTCAGTATACCCAATAACCATATCACAATAACTGGTCGTTCCTCCATCTTCTCCCGTCATCTTATGAACATTGTATTGTTGCGTGTTCTTCACACAAACACCACAGACAGAGCTTTGACTCAAGGTTGGTGCTAATCAGCTCACAGAGGAAGGACAGAGGTAGGAAAACAAGGGAGGAGGAAGCCAGCAAAGGAAGGACGTGCGTTGAAAGTAGGTGTGTGAGACCTCTGTGAACAACAGGGCAGAGCCCAGCAGTGTGTGTGTTTGTGTGTGTGTGCGTGTGTTGTCCTCTCTGCCAGATGTGTGCTGGGGATTCTGGTTGGGAGCAGTTAAAAATAAAGAGAGTCGTTCCACAACCCTCTACTTATATTCCTGCATCTGGTTTCTGCTCCTTTCCCTTTCCCCAACAAATCAAGCTCCCTCTCTCTCCCTCCTTCTGCAATATTGTCTCTAATTTGCTTATTCAAGTGTAAACATCTGATTCACTTCTCACTCATGTAAATATGTTTTTTAACAATTGTTTTTTATGTGGTATTCTAATTTTGGTGTGTGATTTTTTTTTTGTTTTTGTTTGTTTGTTACTTACATCCAGGGTATTCTGCAAGGATTAACTCGTGTGTGTGTGTGTGTGTGTGTGTACATGCAGGCTCAGGTGGCATTCCTTCAGGGTGAACGAAAAGGGCAGGAAAATATGAAGCAGGACCTAGTGAGACGTATCAAAATGCTGGAGTACGCTCTTAAACAGGAGAGGTAGGAAATGTAGCACACACACACACATCCATCATTATTTGTGGTCTTTTCAGTGATCAGTGTAATTGATGTGTATGCTGCCCTCGTGTGTGTGTGGTTGCAGGGCCAAACACCAGAAGCTAAAGACTGGTAGTGACCAGAGTCCCGGAGACAAGAAGCCAGAGCTGGAGGCAGAACAGTGTATGTATTATCCAACAGACATTATCCAACCAACATTATCCAACCAACCAAAATAACTTGGGCATGGGAGTAGATGTGACTGGAAAATGCTAGTCAGACAGGGCTGTAGTTTAGTTTTGGCTTGGGGACGTTGGTTTTCTTTAATTATGTTGTTTTTCTGTAGTACCCAATGGCCCAGCAGAGCCCGATTCCGAGCCAGCCAATCAGATGTCCTGGAAGGAGGGACGTCAGCTATTACGAAAGTAAGGCTCCACCCTTTCCGCCTGTATTCGATAACGCCTGAGACACAATGCTATGTGATCTGTGGCAGCACTAGCTCAGGAGGTAGAGACGGATGTCTGGCAACCGGAAGGTTGCTGGTTTGATCCCCGGCTCCGCCTAGCTAATTGTCGAGGTGTCCCTGAGCAAGACACCTAACCCCAACTGCTCCCGATGAGCTGGTTGTTACCTTGCATGGTTGACACCACCGTCGGTGTATGAATGGGTGAATGTGAGGCAATGTAAAGAGCTTTGAATGAAAGCGCTATATAAATAATACATTTACTATTTGCCATCTGTCGTAGTCTGCGTTTTCCAACCCTTTTTTTGTGCGTAGTGTTTCATGATGCTTGTATGTGTTTTTCAGATACTTGGAGGAGGTGGGCTACTCAGACACCATCTTGGACATGCGCTCTAAGCGGGTGCGCTCCTTGTTAGGGAGGAGCAGCCCGGAGGCCAACGGCCCCCCGCTCAGCGAAGCCTCCCCAGAAGCCGAACCCTTTGGAGGAGGAGGGGG